>ML385226.1:26529-71968 GCA_005239525.1 Nicotiana knightiana | reverse complement strand
GGGGGGGGGGGGGGGTGCAGAAAAACGAAAAAATAAAAATTTGAAATTACAAAAAAAAGTAAAAAAATTTTTTGTGCGGGGTGGGTGGGGATGCAGAAAAACGAAAAAATAGAAATTTAAAAATTACAAGAAAAAGAAAGAAGTAAAGATTTTTTTTTTCTGTGCGGGGTGGGGGTGCAGAAAAACAAAAAGACTGAAATTTAAATAAGAAAAGCCTTTTTGGAAGAGGGGGTGGGGGTGAGTTGGTGAGGGTGGGGAATATGGTGGGGAAGGATGAGAAAGAGTTTTGAAAAATATTTTCCCTTCTCTTGACAAGGAAAATATTTTCTTCCAATAAATGAGTTCATAAGGAAAATGTTTTCCAAAAGATTTAAGCCACCTAAATATGAAAAAATTGGAAAACATTTTCCAGAAGCACAAATTATTTCGCGGATTATCAAGTAGCTCGTCACATCTCTAATATAGCGAGTCTATAACCCTATGCTCAAGTCGTAATGCGAAATAATGGAATTAAACAAGCAAAGATAACTCAAATTACACTTATAGCATGACATGAACCTAAGTCTACACAGACATAACATACTTTAGCTACGTACGGACTCTCATCACATCGTGCGTACGTAGCTTCCACATCTAGTAGCACACAACACTTACATCGCCTGGGGGGTAGTTTACCCCTCACAAGGTTAAACATGAGACTTACCTCGTTTCGAAGTTCCATAACTGGCTCCAACACCTCTCTAACACCTCAACTCCAAGCCAAACGTTTCAAAACTAGTCAAACAACATGGAAATCAATCAAAATATACTACAACGCTTACAATTTAACAATTTATAATGATTTTCAATTTCTCTCGAAAAGTCTATAAAGTCAACTCTCGAACCCACGTGCCCACATTCCGAAATTTTTTGAAAATAAACTTTACCCATAATACCACGAACTCAAATATATAATTTATTCCTAATTTCATGTCCAATATCGTGGTCAAAATCCAAAAATACCAAATTTTAGGTTTTCTTTCAAATCCCCCAATTTCTACAATATTTCATGTTTAAATCCTTGTATAATCCATGTAATTAGCTAAAATATGCGAGAATTACTTACCTTGCAATAGATGATGAAAACCTCCTATTAAAGATCTCCAAAATCGCCACGTGTGCAAGTGACATGTTCTGGCCAATCAAATATGACATTGTCACACTTCAATTTGATTGGTCGGAAAGAGTTTATTCTTATCATAACTCTTCCCTCCCACAACTATAAATAGGGGTCTTCATAACTTAGAAAAGGGACCAGAAGTTATAACAAGAAGCAAGAGGGAGCTCGTGGATCAAACGCTGCAGATTTCTCTAAAAGCTACAAGCATTCAAGTGTTCTAAGGATTAAAAGATCAAGACGAAGATTCAAGAACAAGCTGCAAACCCTTGGATTGAAAGTACGCCAGGATCAAGATTAAGCCTCAAACACTTGAATTCAAATAAAATATAATTCAAAGATTAAGCTCAAAAACTCTTTTTATTTACCGTTGAAAAGTAGAATCAGAGAATTCATAGAGATTGTAACACTCAAATATTTGAAATAAAATACTACGATTGTTGCGATATTTTTCGGTCTTGATTTTATTTTTGAAATTCTCGAATTCCAACCCCTAATCTTAAGTCGAAGAAATTTCCATGAACTTTGAGAAAATGAATTCTCTAAAATTTGACTCTTGCCTCAGAAACTCTAAAAAAATAAAATGGGGCTGTTAAGGAATTAAGATAGGGTAAGGGAGTGAAATTTTTTTACGATAGGGGTCACTTTTTTTTTGGTGAAGATGGTGGACATTATTGCTCCCATGGACTATTTTAAGATCCACGTACTCTCAGCTCAAACATGCAAATAAACTCGTTTAATCTTTCATTGAATTACTTTCAAACTTCGATGCAGATGATTAATCAATTTCTACAAATTGCAGATTTTACCTGAAAATTCTACTTCTAGAAAATTCACAACCTTTAATATGAATAGATCTTTATTTTACGTGCTTGATGAATGCAAGATCTTTCATTCCTTAATTCAAAGAAATTTCCATGAACTTCGTGAGGAATAAATGGGAAGAGATTTCTTGTTTTAACTTTGCGAGGGAATGAGATAGAGGAAGGAGGCCGGGGAGGGAGAGAGGAAAGATGGGGAAGTGATCACCTTTTTAAGAATAATGATTTACTCTATTTTATTTTCTTTTCGTTCATTTTCTACTTTTAATCTTTATTTTTAATTCATCATATGAGGTGTATCTGACGTGTCATCTACCTCAAGCAAGTGAGGAATACGTATTTTCGGAGGGGTTTAAAATACTTCATTTAAACGAGTTAAAGTGTTCGAATAAAATTTTATTAAGTAAAAGGGTAGGGTCTATTAGGATGTTCTGCATAAATATTATAGCTTTCTACATAACAGCTCAAATACTGAAAGATTTTATTGAAAAAATTTAGTTGATTTCAAGAGTTAATTTCTAAAAATTATATTTAATACTTTGAAGTAAATTGAGAATTTTCCACTTTAACTTCCGTATAACGTCTCACCTTCTTAATTAATAAAATGTAATATTGTTTCATAGGTTTTAGAGTCCAAGATCCTAATAACGTGTAGTCTGTTATGTATTAGAATAGTAATTAGAGTAAATGTCTATCTTTTAGAGAGTTTTATTTTGTGGAGAAGTCATTTTCTTCCTATAAATAGATGGGTCTTACTCCATTGTAAATCATCCCAAAATTCAATAAGAATTCTCTCTTTACTTTTCTCTGCAATACTCTTCTTCTTTTATTATTTCATAATACGTTATCAGCACGAGACTCTACCGTTTCAAGAAGCTCTTTGAGAAGTTTAAGGTATAACTTTTCTCCTCTTTTTAATTATCAATGACATTATGAAAAGAAAGTTCGTTGCCCTTGAAATTTCGGGCAAGAACTATATGACATGGGTGTTGGATGCTGAAATCCATTTAGATGCAATGGGTCTTGGAGACTCCATTAAAGATAAAAAGAAAGCATCTACCCAAGACTGTGCTAAGGTCTTGATTTTCTTGCGCCATCACCTTGATGAATGGTTGAAAATAGAATATCCCACTGTAAAAAATCCCCTTGTTTTGTGGAATGGCTTAAAAGAAAGATATGCCAACTTAAAGTTGGTCAATTTTCCACAAGCACGATATGATTGGGCTCATCTGAGGCTCCAAGACTTTAAGTCTGTTTCTGAATATAATTCTGCGATGTTTAGAATTACTTCTAAATTGAAAATCTGTGGAGATACTATCACTGATTATGATATGCTTGAAAAAAATATTTACAACGTTTCATGCCTCCAATATGGTGCTGCAACAGCAGTACAGAGAGAAAGGTTTCAAGAAGTACTCTGAGTTGATTTCTCTTCTCCTTGTGGCTGAAGGAAACAACAACTTGCTCATGAGAAATCACGAAAATCGACCTACTGGGTCTACACCATTGCCTGAAGTGGATGAGGTGTATTCCTATTATGCTAAGCGTGGAAAAAGTCGTGGCCCTGTTCGTGGCCGTAATCATAGTCAAGGAAGAAATTTTTCTGGTGTTAATCACCCCTCAAAGAAAAATAACCACCAAAAGTGGAAAGGGAAAGATGAGAAGCCAAAGGCAAATGGTTTAGAAACTGAATGTTATCGTTGCGGTGGAAAAGGGCATTGGAAACATATTTGTCGTACACCAAGACATTTAGTTGAGCTTTATCAAGCATCTCTAAAGAATAAAGGCCCTGAAGCTAATCTTGTCTATGACAATGAATTTGACATCACCCACTTGGATGTGGCAGACTTCTTTGAGAACCCTAATTGAAAAATAGACCACTTGATCGGTGATGGATTTGTGGTTAAAGAAGATTGAGTAGTTTGATTTTATTTTTTGCTTATTCGTATTAGTTAGCGAATAAAATATCATGTAATTATCGTAGTTACATGAGTAATAGTTTTTCAATTAGAATTATTTAGTATGTCGAATTAGTATAATATGTCATTGAATAAAGTTTGAGAATCGTCAATTTTTTTTCTAACTTAATTTGTTAAATCAACTCCTAACATAAATTACAAAAAAAAAAAAAAAAAAAAAAAAAAAAAAAAAAATGACGAAAATTTGCAAACGAAAAAAAAGTGTCTTACGGACTAGCGTGCCACTATTTGCTAAAGCATTTCCATAAGTTATGATTGATTTTAAATCAACTGATACGGTATGAAATTTTTGCATTGAAATGAAATATTTGTTTTCTAATTAAGTTGTTTAATCAAAGAAAGTGTCTTACGGAAAATTATCATCACACTTATTGAATAAGTCATTATTGAGTTATTGACTTCACTTTATTTCTTTTCCTTTATATCCGAAAATACTAATATTTATTCGCATATGTCTTTTGTATGTCAAATCATGGGAAGAAAATATGGATATCACACAAAACAAACTTGGATCAAAGTTCAATTGTAAAAATATTTGTTTAGTTGATTCATATATGACACATATAATATTCAAAGAGAAGAAATATTTCTCTCATTTAAGTATGTATAAGGTAGATGTTACTATAATTTCTGGTAGTAGTAATTTAATTGAAGGCTCTGGAAGAGCTATTATAACTCTGCCGAAGGGGACAATGCTTATTATAGAGAATCCAAGTTCTCCTCCAAGTCCAAGAGGAACTTGTTGAGTTTTAAAGATATCCGCCGAAATGGATGTCATATTGAAACAATAGATGAGAATAATCTTGAATATCTCATCATTACCAAGAATGTCTCTGGACACAAAAGAGTTATTGAGAAATTCTCATCTTTATCTTGTGGCCTATATTGGACAAGAATTAGTGCAATTGAGGCACATTCTACCGTAAACCAAAAAGTTATTGTTTCCAATACTTTTGTACTTTGGCATGATTGATTGAGACATCCTGGATCAATTATGATGGGACGAATTGTAGAAAACTCAAATGGGCATCCATTAAAGAATTTAAATATTCTTTTAAACAATGAATTTTCTTGCACTTCTTGTTATCAAGGCAATATAATCATTAGACCATCACCAACAAAGGTTGGGATTGAGTCTCCTTCATTTTTAGAACGTATACAAGGGGACATTTTTGGACCTATTCAATCACCTAGTGGGTCGTTTAGATATTTTATGGTCTTAATAGATGCATCTTCTAGATGGTCTCATGTGTGCCTATTGTCATCTCGCAACCTGGCGTTTGCAAAATTAATGGCACAAATAATTCGATTACGGACACAATTACCCGATAATCCAACTAAGTCTATTAGACTTGATGATGCTGCTGCGTTTTCATCCCAAGCATTTAATAATTATTGCTTAGAAATTGGGATAAAGGTGGAACATCCTTTAGCTCATGTTCACACTCAAAATGGCCTTCCAGAGTCTTTAATAACGTCTGCAATTGATAGTAAGACCATTACTCATGAAAACGAGGCTTCCCACTTCTGTTTGGAGTCATGCCATTTTGCATGCAACAATGCTAGTTCGCCTCAGACCGACAAATTATCATAAATATTCTCCGTTGCATTTAGTTTTGGGTCATGAACCTAATATATCCCATTTAAGAATTTTTAGATGCGTAGTATATGTGCATGTAGCACCGTCATATCGCACCAAAATGGGCCCTCAAAGAAGGTTAGGAATATATGTTGAGTTTGAATCACCCTCCATTATTCGCTACCTCGAAACATAAACGGGGGATTTGTTCACTGCACGATTTGCAGACTGTCGATTCGATGAGATACTTTTCCCAAAATTAGGGGGAGAAATTGGTGAAGCCAAACGAGAAATTTTCCTGAAAAAATCCATCATTATCTCATCTTGATCCACGTGCCTTTATTTATGAAAAAGAGGTGCAAAAGTTTTTCCATTTGCAGAGAATAACAAATCAAACGCCAGACGCATTTACGGATCTGAAAAGGATAACAAAATCACATATCCCTGCAGAGAATGTTCCAATCCGTATTGATGTCCCTATTGGACAATCTTCTAGTGTCATAGCTAATGAGTCAAAAGCACGCCTAAAATGTGGCACACCATTGGGTTCTAAGGATCAAAATCCTAGAAAAAGGAAAACAAATGATCAAAATGACACTACAAAAGAGTCTCATGAAGAAATTCACGATTTAATAAATTCTGAGATTAATGAAGAAACCACTGAGCCCGAGACTTAAGAAAATAAGAACTAGCAATAAATCCAATCGATATTGAGAAAGATTTGAATCGATTGGATATAGTGGTGGATTATGTATTTGCATATGATATTGCATCTAGCATTATGCAAGATAGTAAGGATCTTGAACCTCAATCTGTTGGAGAATGTCGACAAAGACGTGATTGGCCAAAATGACAAGAAGCAATCCAATCAGAGTTGAATTCACTTGCGAAACGTGAAGTTTTTGGGCCTATAGTCCAAACACCTAATGGTGTTAAGCCTGTTGGCTATAAATGGATCTTTGTACGTAAAAGGAATGAGAAAAATGAGGTACAAAGATATAAGGCACACCTTGTTGCACAAGGATTTTCAAGGCCTGGTGTCGATTATGAAGAGACATATTCACCCGTTATGGATGCTATAACGTTCCGTTATCTTATTAATTTTGATGTCCATGAAAAGCTTGACATGCATTTAATGGATGTGGTTACCGCCTACCTTTATGGCTCACTTGATAATGAGATATACATGAAAGTTCCCGAGGGATTTAAAATGCCTAACGCACATAATTCAAAGTTTCGAAAAATATTTTCAATCAAATTGCAAAGATCTTTGTATGGTCTAAAGAAATTAGGATGTATGTGGTATAATCGTCTTAGTGAGTATTTATTAAAGGAAGGTTATATAAATGATGCCATTTGTCCATGTGTTTTTATAAAGAAAAAACATCGAAATTTATTGTACTTGCCGTATATGTCTATGACATAAACCTTATTGGAACTCCTACAGAACTCCAAAAGGCAATTGATTATTTAAAGAAGGAATTCGAGATGAAAGATCTCGGAAAGACAAAACTATGTCTCGGTTTGCAAATTGAACATATGCTAAACGAAATTTGTTCATCAATCTGCCTACATAGAAAAGGTATTAAAATGGTTTTACATGGATGGAGCACATCCATTAAGTAATCCGATGGTTGTTCGATCACTTGATGTGAAATCACTTAATGTGAATAAGGATTCATTATGGCCTCAATAAAAGAATGAAAAGCTACTTGGTCCTGAAGTACCATATCTTAGTGCAATTGGTGCACTAATTGTAATGACCCGACCGGTTGTTTTGAGCTCTAGCACGTCGTTCCGCGGTTTGAGGCCGTGAGCAGCTTCGTTTAAGGTATTATGACCCTTGGGCGTGGTCAGAGTTGAATTTCGGGAAGTTTAGAGTTGATTTGGAAAGAAAATTCTCATTTCAGAAGCCTTAAGTTGGAAGAATAAACTAAGATTGGAATTTTAAGTAAAGGACCTCCGAATCAGGACTTGGGCGTATGTCCGGATCGAGTTTTGGATAACTCGGGAGTGTTTCAGCGTATATTGTGGAAGTCAACATTTTTGAAGGAATTTTCTAAGCTTGGATGAAATGTATTTCAGTGATGTTGATGTTCGTTTGGGATTCCGAGTCTGGGAATAGCTTCGTATTGTGATTCTGGAGTTGGGAGCGCGATCGGAAGTGAATTTGAATGTCCGTAGGTCATTTTGGAGTCATTTGGCTAAAGATAGAAATTTGAAGGTTTTTGAGAAATCCGACCGGAGGTGGAAATTTTGATATCGGGGTCGGAATGCGATTTCGGAAGTTGGAGAAGGTCCGTAATATTGAATATGACTTGTGTGAAAAATTTGAGCTCAATTGGGCGTGATTTGATTGGTTTCGGCATCGGATGTAGAAGTTGGCTATTTCTAAATTCATAAAGTTGGGAATTGGGTGCGATTCGTGGTTTCGATGTTGTTTGATGTTATTTGAGGCCTCGAGCAAGTCTGCATTATGTTTTGGAATAGGTTGGTATAATTGGACGGGGTCCCAGGAGCCCTGGGTGGATTCCGGGTGGTTAACAGATCAATATTTGAAGTTGAAGAAAGCTGAAGGTTGCTGTCATCTGGTGTGACCGCACCTGCGAGGATTTGGCCGTAGGTGCGGCTAAGGGCACCGCAAGTGCGATATAGGGCTGGAGCCAAGGAAGCCGCAGGTGCAGGAGATTTGGGAGCACCTGCGGAAGCGCAGGTGCGATAAGGGAACCGCAGGTGCGGAAATAGGCCTGAGCAAATTGTTTTTAAGCGACAATTAGGACAATTCTCCATCTATCTTCACATGCTATGGGCGATTTGGAGGAGCTTCAAGGAGAGGATTTCGTCAAGGATCGCAAGGTAAGTAATTTCTTCACGTGTTTGAATTAAATACAAGATTATTACATAGATTTGGTAGGGGAAATTGAGGAAAATTTGAAAAATCTTAAAGAAACCTAGAAAATGGTAATTTGGAGTTTTAGCCACGAATTGAGCATAAATATTTGAGTAAATTGTATATTTGAGTTAGTAATGCTATGGGTAGAATATATCTTCGAGAAATTTCAGATTTCCGGGCGCGTGGGCATTTTGGTCATTTTACTGAGCGGAGATGGGGCATTATATAATTTGGAATTGTTGCAAGTATTAGAATAGATTTTCATTGGTTTGTCGTTGTTTGGATAGTTTTGGGGCGATGTGCGTCCGTTGGATTCGTCGGAAGGGCTTGAAAGTCGGTATTGGAATTTCGGAGCGAGGTAAGTCTCCTTTATAACTTTGTGAGGGGGAATTGTCCCCCTAGGTGAATTAATTAAGTATATGCTATTATTTTTGGGGGCTACGTACGCACGAGGTGACGGGAGTCCGTGCATAGTTACTATTATGCCATGTTCGGTAGCCTAGGACCCACTAGCATGCCTTACCTGTTGTACCTGTGATCTTGTCTGTGATATTAGACTGCTAATATAATCGAAATTGTAATTTAATGACTAAGGAAGATTAGAGTTTATTTTCTAAATCATCTAAAAAGAGAATTTATTTCCTTCGCGGGCAATTGTATTTCCGAATAAGGTTGTGTTATTAAACGTTATATAAACTCGGCAAGTGAATTTCAAAAAGGGATTTAAATAATATTTGTGATTTTAAAAGAGAAATCGGTCATTTACTTGAGTATTTGTGTTCCCGACGTATTCGGGGTGGATTGTTGATTGTACATGTCTGCATGTGACCGCTTTGCAATTTACATTCTGCGAGCAGATTGTTATTTCCTCCACTCTCATGGGAGCGGTCCGTACACCACAGTGGATTTAAAATGCACTTTTGGTACGGGCCGTTCGATCCTCGGCAGTGCATAGACATGATTATTATATTGAGAGATGCACTTATGGGACGAGCCGTTCGATCCTCGGCAGTGCACATAGATGATTATTATATTGAGAGATGCACTTTTGGTACGGGCCGTTCGATCCTCGGCAGTGCATAGACATGAGTATTTTATTGAGAGGTGCACTTTTTGTACGGGCCGTTCGATCCTCGGCATTGCACAAAGTTGATTATTATGACGGCTCAGGCCGATTGTCCTTATCCCGTATGCGCATGCTAACTTGTTAAGTGTTTTTCATGGATTATAAAAAGTGACAAGGATATTTGGGGGAAAACAAAGAGGAAATTGTTTATTTAAAATATTTGGGGAAGAATGAAGAAGTGGTAACTGATTGTTTATTTCCAGTGTTTATTTGGATTTCAGTGCCTTATATATACTGTTGTTTTACTACCTTTACATTCCTACCGTGTTCACCTTATGATGTTAATTAAGTTGCTGGCCCTTAGTGAGTGTCTAATTCGACCTCTCGTCACTACCTCTCTGAGGTTAGGCGGGCGACTTACTGAGTACACGCTGTTTTTGTACTCATGCTACACTTGCTGTGCATTTTATTGCACGTGTACTTTTATAGCAATGTGGAGGATTCAGAGACTTAGGCGAGCTGCATCATCCGGAGGCGATCCGCAGCTGACAGAGTCTCCCTCGTACTGTATTTATTTGTATTTTAAATTTTCTTGTCCAATTTGTGTTTCAGACAGGCTTTGTGATGATTGTATAAATTCTTAGAAATTGCTCATGTACTTGTGACACCGGGTTCTGGGATGCGTTGAGATATGTTTGCTAAATTGTAATAAATCATTATTTTATTCGACATATTTTATTTAGTTAATATGTAATAAAGTGAAAGGAAATGCTTTTCATTAATGTTAAAAACCAGAAATTGTTTCAATTAATTAATGATTGACTTTCCTGATGATGATGTCCAGCGCCATCACAACCTTAGGGAAATTTGGGTCGTGACAACATGGTATCAGAGCGCTAGGTTCCCGTAGGTCTCACGAGTCATGAGCAAGTCTAGTAGAGTCTTGCGGATCGGTGACGTTACTTATCTTCGAGAGGCTACAGGGCTGTTAGGAGTACTTCCCTTCTTGATTCCTTTGGGGCTTATGCCTATGTTCATTCCTACTCAATCTTACGCGTCGCAAAGCGCTTGCTATGAATCAGGAATTTGAGGAATTGAAATGTTGCTACGGATGTAATTCGAGATGTTTCCATGTGTAATTGGTTGGGGCTATTGTTATGGCCCCGCAAGAGAATAATATGTTGTTTCAGCTCAGTAGCTGTGTTTTCTAGGAGCCTTAAGGCTATGCTCAAGTAGTGATGATACTTGCGATTGGTTATTTCCCAATGTCGATATGATGATAGAATGCTTGCCCGTATGTTGGGGGTGATGAATGGTTTGAAGGGAGGTCTTCTCAGAGTGTGATTTCGAGACTTCGGTATTTTAGTTCCGGCAGAGGAGAGGCATTTGGATTATGAAAGGTCCGGTTGGGGTTGATAAAGTATTAAGACTTGGTGTCTTCAAGTGAGGTGGGATATGCACCTGTGACGTGTAGTCATCATCATTGATCGAATGAAATGTGTTAAGTTTGGCGGTGCTATGGTTTCCTCGGTTGCATGGGGTCAGAGTATTGAGAAGAAGTATTGAAGAATGCGATTAGCAGAGATCGTGAGGTGCGTTGGTTCAGTACCGGATAAGTGTTGATAATGAAGGCATCTAGAGAAAGATGATCTCCGGAAAGCTTGAAGTCGTGGTGATCTGCTGGTTTGAGAGCTACAGGGAATGATCCTGGAGTGAGGCTAGGCGGTGGTTCCATTTCTAGGAGGCCAGGTGTAAGAAGCGAAAGTCGAGCAGTCGCAAAGTGGGGGAGCGGCAACATAGCTTGGAATTTGAAGATATTGTCGTGCATTCAATGGATGTCCATGAGGAGCGGACGAACTAGTAAAGTTGGTAAATGAAGCAGGGCGTAGGATGGGGTATTGAAGTCGCAGAGAGCGTGCATTTCAGTGTCGTTGGAAGGTGTCCGCGGGTGATTTCCACAGGTGGGTTATCTCCTGTGAATAGGTTAGCGGTGGCATGGTTGGCAGGTCTCTGTGAGGGGTTCTAGTGGCTATTCGGTGGAAGGCAGAATGTGTGAATGATGCTAGAGAATTTGAGTATTTAGGGAGTGCTAGCAAGAGGGTTTGGAAGAATTGGACAGATTGGTTGAGCTAGATCGCGTTATCAAAGGGGAAAGGATCTCGACAGGGTCTAGGGTGGTGCAAGGAGTAGCTTCGGGATAAGTGAGGGAGTCCCACCATCTGCGCTTAGGTTGCAGAATTGTGTTATCATAGGGTTGCGGATTGTCGGCGTGTTGGCAAGTTTTTGCAGCTAAGGGGAAGGAGTAATATGGTGATTGTGCGTGGGATTTGATGAATGTGTGCAAAAGTTGGCCCTGTCGGGCCAGGGTTAGGCTTTGGAAGATTCAGAATTTATGCTTAAGGCATGGGCGAGTTGTAAGGATAGTGACTCAATCACGTGTTTCATTGAAAAGGGTGTTCCTGTGCTAGGAGAGCCTTGGAGTTGATTGTATTCGGGGCCAGTCAGAATGGGTGACTCTCAATAGGGGTCCCAGTGAGTTCAGGCAGCAGTATGATCAAGAATCGAGCTTTTGCAGAGCAATTTCTGAGAAAAAAGAGGATGGTTGGAATGTTCCATGATATATTTCAGCATGCAAGATAGTATTGGAGGAGTGAGAGAAATAAACTCCAGATTGTAGAAATATTATCAGGAGGGTATGAGACGGTTGCGGGATTTAGGCAGCATAGTCTCGTAAATCAAGGTCACTCGGGATGGGTGACAGTTGAGTTTGCTATGAGTTGAAGGAAGTTGCTATTATTCCTGAGGCAAATTGAAGATGATTAAAAGCAAATAGATTGATTAGCCATGGTTGAAATGGCACATTTTCGGCAGTGATTAGTTCCTTCGATGTGATTAAGTTATGCATGTGGTTTGTGCCGGTGTGTGCAGGGCTTGTCGGCCGTCGTAATGGATTGCATGTGGGAGCATTCAAGTATTATAGCCTGTCAGGTGTAGGTGGATCCCGGAAGAGTTATGGTGGTATAGACTACTACTTAAGGATTTGCATGTTGGGTGATTGTGGGAATTCACTCGTGTGTTGAGATGGTGCTCTTGAATTGAGTTAAGTAAAAGGTTTCTATATGATGAAGTGTTCACCCTATTGGTGGTTCAGAAGTTATGATGGAATTCTTGCGCTACCTCATATTGGCATGTTAGGTGCGGTAAGCAGTATGTAACTGGGAGTAAGAATCGAGATTTTGGTTCAGATTTAATAAGGATGTCATGAGCTCGGAAGAGCAAGAAAAAGGGATTTGAACGTTCAGAGTAAGCTGGTGTTATCTTCAGTGTCACCTGAGATTGATATTAGGTGGAAGAGGCTTTGTACCCTGGTCATGGGTTCTTGATGTGTCTTGTTGCCTTGTGTGGAAGGTCGTGGATGCATGACCGCGAAAAGGTTGTATAAGTGTGACACGTAGTCACTTGATGGATTGAAGATTTAGACTGAGTGTAAAGAAGTGCAATATTGTGTATTTGAGAAGTTATGCCTGAAAGGCGTTCAGTTCATTTGGTTGTGGATTGTGGGGTGTTTGTCCCAACTATGATGGTTGTTCTTGCATATCATGAGAGAAAGTGGGTTAATGTGGACAGGTCAAGTTATTAGCCTAGTTTGGTGCGAGCAAGGTAGGCTCGGTGTTTGTGGATATATTTAAATATGATTAGGGGCTCCGTATAAGCCAGTCATGCTCATTTCAGTAGGGCGCTTTTCATGGAAAGGTATTAGAACATTAGATGTTGCTCCGTCTTCGTCAAATTCATGTGATATTGTGATTGTGCCGTGCGAGTTGTAAAACGGCTTGATAATTTCCTATGTGTTGATGTCTCGCGTAGTGGGGATGTTATGTGAGCAGGATATCTCTTGAGATCCAGAGTGTGTATATATATCTCACCTCAGTTGTGTTTGAGTTTTGTTGCATACGACTTTATCATTCTCCCCAGGATGGTATTATGCACTTAGCGTGCTTATGATCGATATTCAATAATTTGTAATAGTAAGCACATCAGCCCCATATTTATATCTTCTTATGTAAATTCTATGTGTGGATCGGGTGGCACGCCTCCACGAGTATGTTATTTGGATCGGGTTGCACGCGCAATAGTGTGATGCTCAGAAAGGTTAATATATATTTATTTTTCTTATGTTTTACTTCCTATTTTCTAAGAAAAGTTCATATTAGTTGCATGAGTTGAATAGTCCCTTCCTGAGTCATTTCTTATTTATCATATTCGAGTTATTGCCTATTGGCGCGATGTGGTATCATGTGAGGCTGTTGGTCATGTTTGGGGTGATTTGTTTTCTGAGCAGTTCATACTGGGTGAGTCGAGGTTTTCGGATCAGGGACCAGTGCGATACGGTTATGTGAAGTGTATATTAAAGAACAAATGCCATTATTCAGGTTCATAATGAGGTGATGATTCTAGTCAAGATGAGGTATTCAATGATTTGTTAACTCTGCAGTTGGGTATGAATTTCTGCACATCTCCTCTGTTGTGGTGGTATCGTCAGCATTATAGCAGGATGTATGTATATATATCATGAGGTGCATTGGGAGCATCAGATTCGTGGAATTTTGGCTATTTAGGTTCAGGGGATGTCATTGTGGTCAGATGATGAGTTATGCGGTGCATGGTGCTGATTCAGCAAAAGTATGCAGTCATGTACTGGTATATCGGGTGGTGGATGATATGGTGTTTATGTATTAGAACTAGGCCTCGAAGAAAATTTCAAGTGTTGGAATTAAGTTATGAGCTTATTATATGGATCAAAGAAGAATCTTCAGATTTGATTAAGCTAATGTACTCAACTGGGTGGGGGTAGCACAGGCAGGTGCTCGAGGTATTAAACAGTGATTTCAGATAACTCCAGAGTAGTTCTTAGCACGTTCGAGGATGAATGTCGGTTTAAGTGGGGGAGGATGTAACGACCCGACCGGTCATTTTGAGCTCTAGCACGTCATTCAGCGGTTTGAGGCAATGAGCAGCTTCGTTTAAGGTATTACAACCCGTGGGCGTGGTCAGAGTTGAATTTCGGGAAGTTTAGAGTTGATTTGGAAAGAAAATTCTCATTTCAGAAGCCTTAAGTTGGAAGAATAAACTAAGATTGAAATTTTGAGTAAACGACCCCCGAATCAGGATTTGAAGGTTCCTGCAGGTTCGTATGGTGATTTTGGACTTGGGCGTATGACCGGATCGGGTTTTGGATAACCCGGGAGTGTTTCAGGCGTATATTGTGGAAGTCAGCATTTTTGAAGGAATTTCCTAAATTTGGCTTGATTGAAAGTCAGCGTATCTTCGTATGGTGATTCTGGAGTTGCGAGCGCGATCGGAAGTGAATTTGGATGTCTGTAGGTCATTTTGGAGTCATTTGGCTAAAGATAGAAATTTGAAGGTTTTTGAAAAATCCGACCAGAGGTGGAAATTTTGATATCGGGGTCGGAACGTGATCCTGGAAGTTGGAGCAGGTCCATAATGTCGAATATGACTTGTGCGCAAAATTTGAGGTCAATCGGACGTGATTTGATAGGTTTCGGCATCAGATGTAGAAGTTGGCAATTTCTAAATTCATAAAGTTGGGAATTAGGTGTGATTCGTCATTTCGATGTTGTTTGATGTGATTTGAGGCCTCGAGCAAGTCCGTATTATGTTTTGGAATAGGTTGGTATAATTGGACGGGGTCCCTGGGGGCCCGGGTTGATTCCGGGTGGTTAACGGATCAATATTTGAAGTTGAAGAAAGCTGAAGGTTGATGTCATCTGGTGTGACCGCATCTGCTAGGATTTGGCTGCAGGTGCGGCTAAGGGCACCGCAGATGCGATATTGGGCTGGAGCCAGGGAGGCCACAGGTGCGGGAGATTTGGGCGCACCTGCAGAAGCGCAGGTGCGATAAGGGGACCGCATGTGCAGAAATAGGCCTGGGCAGATTGTTTTTAAGCGAGAATTTGGACAATTCTCCATCTATCTTCACATGCTATGGGCGATTTGGAGGAGCTTCAAGGAATGGAATTCGTCAAGGATCGCAAGGTAAGTAATTTCTTCACATTTTTGAATTAAATACAAGATTTTTACATAGATTTGGGAGGAAAATTCGGAAAAGCTTAAAGAAACCTAGAAAATGGTAATTTGGAGTTTTAGCCACGAATTGAGCATGAATATTTGAGTAAATTTTATATTTGAGTTAGTAACTCTATGGGTATAATATATCTTCGAGAAATTTCGTATTTCCGGGCACGTGGGCCCGAGGGCATTTTGGTCATTTCACTGAGCGGAGATGGGGCATTATATAATTTGGGATTGTTGCAAGTATTAGAATATATTTTCATTGGTTTGTTGTTGTTTGGATAGTTTTGGGGCGATGTGCGTCCGTTGGAGTCGTCGGAAGGGCTTGGAATTCGGTATTGGAATTTCGGAGCAAGGTAAGTCTCCTTTATAACTTTGTGAGGGGGAATTGTCCCCCTAGGTGAATTAATTAAGTATATTCTATTATTTTCGGGGGCTACGTACGCACGAGGTGACGGGAGTCCGTGCGTAGCTACTATTATGCCACGTTCGGGTAGCCTAGGACCCACTAGCATGCCTTACCTGTTGTACCTGTGATCTTGTTTGTGATATTAGACTGCTAATATAATCGAAATTGTAATTTAATGAATAAGGAAGATTAAAGTTTATTTTCTAAATCATCTAAAAAGAGAATTTATTTCCTTCGCCGGCTATTGTATTTCCAAATAAGGTTGTGTTATATAAACTTGGCAAGTGAATTTCGAAAAAGGGATTTAAATACTATTTGTTGTTTTTAAAAGAGAAATCGGTCATTTACTTGAGTATTTGTGTTCCCGACGTATTCGGGGTGGATTGTTGATTGTGCATGTTTGCATGTGACCGCTTCACAATTTACATTCCACGAGCGGAGTGTTATTTCCCCCACTCTCATGGGAGCGGGCCGTACGCCACGGCGGATTTAAAATGCACTTTTGGTACGGGCCGTTCGATCCTCGGCGGTGCATAGACATGAGTATTTTATTGAGAGGTGCACTTTTGGTACGGGCCGTTCGATCCTCGGCAGTGCACAGAGTTGATTATTATGACGGCTCAGGCCGATTGTCCTTATCTCCTATGCGCATGCTAACTTGTTAAATGTTTTTCATGGATTTTAAAAAGTGACAAGGATATTTGGGGGAAAACAAAGAGGAAATTGTTTATTTAAAATATTCGGGGAAGAATGAAGAAGTAGTAACTGATTGTTATTTCCAGTGTTTATTTGGATTTCAGTGCCTTATATATACTGTTGCTTTACTACCTTTACATGCCTACTGTGTTCATCTTATGTTGTTAATTAAGTTACTGGCCTTTAGTGAGTGTCTAATTCAACCTCTCTTCATTACCTCTCTGAGGTTAGGCGGGCGACTTACTGAGTACACGTTGTTTTTGTACTCATGCTACACTTGCTGTGCATTTTATTGCACATATACTTTCATAGCAATGTGGAGGATTCGGAGACTTAGGCGAGCTGCATCATCCGGAGGCGATCCACAGCTGACAGAGTCTCCTGTCCAATTTGTGTTTCAGACAAGATTTGTGATGATTGTATAAATTCTTAGAAATTTCTCATGTACTTGCGACACCGGGTTCTGGGATGTGTTGAGATATGTTTGCTAAATTGTAATATTTAAATCACTATTTTATTCGACATATTTTATTTAGTTAATATGTAATAAAGTGAAAGGAAGATGCTTTTCATAAATGTTAAAAAACTAGAAAGTGTTTCGATTAATTAATGATTGGCTTGCCTGACGATGATGTCCGGTGCCATCACGACCTTAGGGAAATTTGGGTCGTGACACTAATGTATCTTGCTAATACAACAAGGCCTGACATAACTTTTTCAGTTAATGTCTTAGCAAGGTATAGCTCTACTCCCACAAGGAGACATTGGAATAGAATCAAACACATATTGCGGTATCTAAAAAGGACTACCGATATGGGATTATTTTATGGCAATAATTGTAGTTCCAATCTTGGTTGTTATGCCAATGCTAGGTATTCATCTACACAAGGCTCGATCTCAAATAGGTTATGTGTTTACCTGTGGAGGCACTTCCATATCTTGGCGATCGACTAAGCAATCAATCGTGGCTACTTCATCTAATCATGCTGAGATAATTTTTATTCATCAAGCAAGTCGAGAATGTGTGTGGTTGAGGTTTATAAT
Source organism: Nicotiana knightiana (assembly GCA_005239525.1). Taxonomy (NCBI): domain Eukaryota; kingdom Viridiplantae; phylum Streptophyta; class Magnoliopsida; order Solanales; family Solanaceae; genus Nicotiana; species Nicotiana knightiana. The sequence goes on along the minus strand of ML385226.1, from coordinate 54,232 downwards.
ACATCTTATTCGAGACAAATGTGGTTTGAAGTGTGACAAACTGCCCACAATTTTGTATGAAGATAATGCAACATGCATAGCCCATTTGAAGGGAGGATTCATAAAAGGAGATAGGACAAAGCACATTTCACCAAAGTTATTTTTCACAGATGATCTTCAAAAAAATGGTGATATCAATGTGCAACAAATTCGTTCAAGTAATAATATGACCGATTTGTTCACAAAATCTCTAGTGTACAAGAGTGGGATCCGAAGGTTCAAGGATGTGAATTGATGCTCTCATCAGGGGGAATTAATGCGTTTGCACTCTTTTTTCCTTACAAGGTTTTGTCCCACTGGGTTTTCTGTTACATCCCGTATTTTAATTGTAATGACCCGACCGATCGTTTTGCTTTCTAGAACCCCGCACCCCTAAATAAGAATTCCCAAATTTGCTTTTATTGATTTATGACTTGCGGGGATGGTTGGTTTGGGATTTGGAAGAGTTTGGGTTGAAATTGGGACACTTAGTTCCTTAAGGTTGGCCTAAAATGCCAAGTTTGACTTCGGTCAACATTTTGAGTAAACGACCTCGGAATCGGGATTTTAAGGTTCCAATAGGTTCGTATGATGATTTCGGACTTGGGCGTATGTTCAGAATAGGTTTTGGATGACCAGGAGCGTTTCGACGCCAAATAGCGAAATAAGATTCTTGAAGTTCTATAATTGAGGTTTGGAGTGTGTTTTGATGATATCGAGGTCCAAACAGAATTCCGAGACCGAAAATAGTTCTGTAATGTCATTTAAGACTTGCAAGCAAAATTTGGTGTTATTCCGAGTAGTATAAGTACGTTTCGACGCATTGGAAGTAAATTGAAGAACTTGAAGTTCATAAGTTTGAATCAATCGGTTTTAGGGTGTGATTCTTTGCATTAATGTTGTTTCCGGTGTTCCGAGAGTTCGAGCAAGTCCATTTTATCATTCCAAACTTATCAGTATGTTCGGACAGGGCCCTAGCATCCCCGATCATCAATCGGACGAGGCTCGAGCTTAGTTGAGAAAGTGTGACGGAGCTGATGCTCCAGGCTTCTGCCAAAACCGCACCTGCGGTTGGCCAGCTGCAGGTGCGAGACTGCAAAAGTGGCTCATCAATCGTAGATGTGGCCCAAGTGGAGGAGTCCAGGTTCCGTAGAAGCGGTCCCCAGACCGCAGATGTGGCCCCAGCTAACCCGACCCTCCCTCGCAGATGCGGTCCCCTAACCGCAAGTGCTGAAATCGCTGAAGGCAGTGCCTTCATTAATACGGGAAATGTGTCATTTTTGACACATTTCATTCATTTCTTAGGCGATTTGGGATCCTCCAAAGAGGGGATTTCGGCCAAGCATTTTGAGGTAAGTTATTTCTGCACAATGTTAGTTTAGTACATAGATTAGGGGTAGATTACACCATGGAAATTGGTGAAAATTATGGGTTAAGAGTAAAACCTAGGGTTTTGATAAAAATAAGATTTAACTACAAATTTGTTACGGAATGGAGTAAAAATCATATATTCTTGATCCTTAACTTATGGGTAACAACTTCCCATAAGAATTTCCAAAATCCGAGCACGTGGACCCGGAGGTAAATTTTGGAAATCTTGCCTTTGTAGTTGGATAATCACTTTAATAGCTAGAATATGAACTTGTAAGCCTATGATGATTGGTTCTTACTCTATTTGAATAGTTTCGGATTGTGTGGCTCCGGTTTGAGGGTTTGAGAGCATTCTTGAGTTGGAAGTAGGCTCAAAACGAGGTAAGTCTCTTTTCTAACCTTGTAAGAGGGAATTGTCCCCATAGGTGAAGTAATTAATTATGTGATATTATTTGTGGGGGCTACACATGCACGAGGTGACGAGAGTCCGTGTGTAGCTACTATCATGCTAAGTCCGGGTAGCCTAGGACCCAGAAGCATGCTTACTTGTTATACTTGAAACTTTATTGTAAATTCAACTTGCTTAGATCATATCAACTTGGTAAATAAATCCTAATAGATTGAACAATATATTCTTGACCATAAAGAAGAGTTGACATTTCTTAAGTATTTGTTTTCTTGATAAGTTCTTGAATTGCCTTCTTGATGTGCTTAATTGTATTGACCGCGTCGCATGTATGATTCGTGAGCGAGGTAATAGATGCATCTATGGTTCGCGCCCTCCGACCCTCCGACAGTGCACATTTTATTATTATGTTGGATCGGGTCGTACGCCCACGACACTATCTGCGCATGCTATTTGCTTGGTACTACCGTGACTTGAATTGTTTAAAATGCCTTAGAACACAAATTTGTCAACGGAAATGATAAGAATTTATGTATATTTATATTTATTGAAAGGATTGTTATTTCCTATTATTTTCTGCTATTTAGCCTTGATGTCCATGCTTAGTCACATGCTTAAGTATATTGTTTGGCCTAGTAAGTGTCAAGTCAACCCCTCGTCACTACTTCTTCGAGGTTAGACTGGATATTTACTGGGTACATAATGTTTATATACTCATGCTACGCTTCTGTACTTAATTGTACAGGTTCTGAGGCAGGTGCATCTAGATACCAATCCAGAGTGCGTTCTTGATACCCGGACAGAGATTCCACGGTGAGCTGCTTCTTTTGATGACGTCCGGTAGAGCGTTGGAGTCTTTCTTTTGCTTAGACTGTCTATTCTATTTCAGGCAGTAGGGTATATGTATTCTTTTGTTCATTCTACTAGATGCCCATATACTTGTGACACTAGTTCCTGGCACACACATTGGTAGACTATTCTTTTGGGGATGTAATTATTTAAACTTGACTTCTTTTGATCATTGCAATCTAATTTGCCTTTGTCGTTTGCTATTTTCAAATGCTTAGTGATTTAAATTAATATATTGTTGTAAAGGTTTTTAATAAAATAAATGGGACTCACTAGATGAATTGTGTTGGGTTGTCTAATAGCGGTGTTTGGCGCCATCGCGACCTAGTGTAGAATTTGGGTCGTGACAACATGGTATCAGAGCACTAGGTTCACGTAGGTCTCACAAGTAATGGGAAAACATAATAGAGTTTTGCGGATCGGTACGAAGACGTCTGTATTTATCTTCGGGAGGCTATAGGGTGTTAGGAAATTACTCTTTATTCATCTTCTATCGTGCAGTTGATGGTATACTAATTTTCATTCTTCTATTCTCTCATAGATGGTGAGGACGCGTACGGCCGACGTCCCGGACCCGGGAGGAGCTGCTCCCCCCGTTGCTAAAGGTCGAGGTAGAGGCCGGGGGAGGACACCGGCCCGAGTTCGGGGACGAGGGCATCCCAGACCTTCCCCAGTTGTACCACCAGCGGATCCAGCAGAGGATCCTATCATTGAGGAGCAGGGCAAGGTGCTCGCAACAGATCCTGCCCTGGTGGATTTCATGGCAGCGCTGGGCTTTCAGGAGGTCATGGGCCGTATGATGCGGTTCATGGACACTATGACCCATGTTGGTTTATTTCCAGTGGACCCGGCCACCTCTCAGGCGGGAGGGGGAGCACATACACATACTACCTAAGCCCCAGGACATGTAGTTGCGGTATATCAGACTCCGGGTACACTACCTGCGGGTGGGGCCCAGCCAGTTGCAGCAGTAGCACCTGAGCCAAGACCACCTGCGGACGGTGATCCGTAGAAGTTATTAGACAGATGAGCTAGACTACACCCTCCTTTATTCGGGGGCGAGCGTCATGAAGATGCTCAGAATTTCATTGATAGGTGCAGGGACAGACTGCACAACATGAGGATACTGGAGTCTCATGGGGTTGACTTCACTACTTTCCAGCTAGAGGGCAGGGCCCGTAGATAGTGGCAGTCTTATGTTCTTGGCAAGACCTTAGATTCTCCTCCCATCACCTGGGAGCATCTCACTAAGCTATTCCTGGACAGGTATATCCCATCCTCTGAGAGGGAAGAGATGTGGTACCAGTTTGAGCAGCTTGAGCAGGGGCAGATGTCAGTGATCGACTACGAGGCGAGGTTTTCTGATTTGTCTCGTCATGCACTTATGATACTTCCTACTGACGCAGAGAGAGTGTGAAGGTTTGTAGCAGGGTTGCACTATAGTATTAGGGCCAACATGGCCCGAGAGGTGGAGATGGGGACTCCTTATCAGCTAGTAGTGGAGATCTCTCGCTGGATTGAGGGCTATCGTTTGAGGGGTAGAGAGCACGGACAACAGGATAAGAGGGCTCGGTTTGCTGGATATTTTAGAGGTGCTTCGGCTAGGGGAAGAGGTCAGTTTGGGAGGGGCTAGCCCAGAAGGACCCCATATTCAGCAGCACCACCACCTCCTCGAGGTGCTCTAGTGAGGCCTTATTTTAGTGTGATGCCGGAGAGTTCTTATCGCCCACCAGCTATTCAGGGTTCCTCCGGTTGGTATTCTGGTCATTAGGGTTCTTCCACTGCCTATTTCAGTGCCATGCCAGAGAGAGTTCATACCGCCCCCCAACCATTCAGAGTTCCTCCGGTGGGTATTCCGACCACCAGGGCCAGTCTTCAGGGCAGCAGTCTATGGTGCCGAGAGGCTGTTATGAGTGTGGGGATCCAGGACACATGAGGAGGACTTGCCCCAGGCTTCGAGGCAAGGCAGTACAGCAAAGTCCTCAGCCTATGATTACAGCACCAGCAGTTAGGCCACCCAGAGGTGAAGGACAAGTGGGTAGGGGTCATCCTAGAGGTGGAGGCCAGGCAGGGGGAGCTCATCCAGCTTCTCCAGTTAGGTGGAGGCTAGCTAGCCGGCGCTCCAACTAGATTTTATGCTTTTCCGGCCAGACCAAATGCATTGGCCTCAGATACCGTTATCACATGTATTATCTCTGTCTGCGGTAGGGAGGCTTCAGTATTATTTGATCCAGGGTCTACTTATTCATATATATCATCTTTGTTTGCTCATTTCCTGGATATTCCTCATGAGTCATTGGCTACTCCTGTTTGTATGTCCACTCCTATAGGCGATTCCGTGGTAGTGGACCGGATCTATCGGTCCTGTGTGGTCACATTCTATGTATCATCTCTATTTTCTCATTTACTGGATATTCCTCGTGAGTCGTTGGGTACTCCTGTTTGTGTGTCCACTCCTATGGGCGATTCCGTGGTAGTGGACCGGATCTATCAGTCCTATGTGGTCACATTCTATGGGTTCGAGACCAGATTAGACCTCTTTTTACTTGATATGACCAACTTTGAGGTCATCTTGGGCATGGACTGGTTATCTCCTTAACACGGCATCCTAGATTGCCATGCCAAGACTGTTACTTTAGCCATGCCTGAGTTGCCGAGATTGGAGTGGAGAGGTTCCTCAGTTAGTACAACTAGTCGGGTTATTTCTTTTCTGAAGCCTCAACGTATGGTTGTGAAGGGTTGTTTGGATTATCTCGCTTATGTGTGGGACACCACCGCAGAGTCTCTGACGATTGATTTAGTGCCAGTAGTTCGGGATTTCTCCGATGTGTTTCCTTCTAACCTCCCAGGCATGCCGCCAGAGCGTGATATTGATTTCTGTATTGACTTAGCTCCAGGCACCCAGCCTATATCCATGCCACCATACCGTATGGCTCCGAAAGAATTGAAAGAACGACTTGAGGATTTTCTAGCTAAGGGGTTTATCAGACCGAGTGTATCGCCTTGGGGTGCTCCAGTGTTATTTGTGAAGAAGAAGGATTGGACTATGCGGATGTGTATTGACTACCGCAAGTTGAACAAAGTTACCATCAAGAACAAGTATCTGTTATCGTGCATCGATGATTTGTTTGACCAGTTGCAGGGTGCTAGGGTGTTTTCTAAGATTGACTTGAGATCGGGGTACCATCAACTGGGGATTCAGGACTCAGATGTTCCGAAGACTGCCTTCCATACTAGATATGGCCATTATGAGTTCCTGGTGATGTCATTTGTCTTGACTAATGCCCCAGCGGCATTCATGGATTTGATGAACAGGGTGTTTAGGACTTATATTGATTCCTTTGTCATTGTCTTCATTGATGACATCTTGATCTACTCACGTAGCCTGGGGGAGCACGAGCAACATTTGAGAGTAGTGCTTCAGACTTTGCGGGAACAAAAGTTGTATGCTAAGTTCTCCATGTGCGAGTTTTGGTTAGATTCTGTGGCATTCTTGGGGCATGTGGTATCCGGAGAGGATATCAAGGTGGATCCTAAGAAGATTGAGGCAGTTCAGAGTTGGCCACGTCCCACTTTAGCGACTGAGATCAGGAGTTTCTTGGGATTGGCAGGTTATTATCGTCGGTTTGTAGAAGACTTTTCATCCGTTAGAGCCCCTCTAACTAGATTGACCCAGAAGGGTGCCCCGTTCCGATGGTTTGACAAGTGTGAGGCGAGCTTCTAGAAGCTCAATACATCTTTGACCACAACACCAGTTCTAGTGTTGCCTTTTTATTTGGGGATGTTTATATTTTATTGCGACGCTTTGCGCGTTGGCTTGGGATGTGTGTTGATGTAGAAGGGACGAGTTATTGCATATGATTCACGTCAGCTGAAGGTTCATGAGAATAACTACCCTGTGCACGATTTGGAGTTGGCAGCGATTGTTTATGCTCTTAAGATTTGGAGGCATTACTTGTATGAAGTGTCTTGTGAGGTTTATATAGACCACCGCGGTTTACAACACTTGTTCAAGCAAAGGGATCTTAGTTTGAGGCAGCGTAGATGGCTTGAGTTGCTGAAGGACTACGACATCACTATTCTTTATCATTCGGGCAACGCAAATGTCGTTGCAGATGCATTAAGCAGGAAGGCAGAGAGTAGGGTAGCTTGGCATTCATTTCGGCGGAGGAGAGGCCACTAGCTTTGGACATTTAGTCCTTGTCTAACAGACTTGTGAGGCTAGACATTTCAGAGCCCAGCCGAGTTCTTGCATGTGTTGTTGCTCAATCTTCATTATTGGGACAGATTAAGGCTCGACAATGTTTTAGGATCCGCACTTGGCAGTTCTCAGGGAGACGTTACTACAGGGTGGTGACAAGGAGGTTTCTATTGGTGAGGATGGTGTTCTACAACTTCAGGGTCGCCTATGTGTTCCTAATGTTGATGGTCTGAGGGAGAGGATTCTAGAGGAGGCACACAGTTCACGGTATTCTATTCATCCAGGTGCTACGAAGATGTATCATGACCTGAGGCAACACTACTAGTGGCGACGGATGAAGAAAGACATAGTGGAGTATGTGGCTAGATGTCTAAATTGCCAACAGGTTAAGTATGAGCACCGGAGGCCAGGAGGCCTACTCCAGCAGATGCCTATACCTGAGTGGAAATGGGAGTGCATCACTATGGACTTCGTAGTTGGGTTGCCATGGACCTTGCGGAAGTTTGATGTGGTTTGGGTTATTGTAGATAGGTTGACCAAGTCGGCACACTTCATTCCAGTAGCCACTACTTATACTTCAGAGAGGTTGGCCCAAATCTACATTCGATAGATAGTTCAGTTGCACGGTCTACCTGTGTCCAACATATCAGATAGAGGTCCTCAGTTCACCTCGCATTTCTGGAGAGCCGTACAGAGTGAGTTGGGCACCCGTGTAGAGCTCAGCACAACATTTCATCCTCAGACCGACGGGTAGTCGGAGTGGACAGTATAGATATTGGAGGACATGCTCAGGGCATGTGTGATTGACTTTGGAGGGCAATGGGATCAGTTCTTGCCCTTGGCCGAGTTTGCTTACAAGAACAACTATCAGTCTAGCATTGAGATGACTCTATTTCAGGCTTTATATGGTCGGCGATGTCGTTCTCCCATCGGGTGGTTTGAGCCTGGGAAGACTAAGTTATACGGTATTGATTTGGTAAAGGTTGCCTTGGAAAAGGTAAAGTTGATTCAGAAGAGGCTTCACACGACTCAGTCCAGGCAGAAGAGTTACGTGGATCAGAAGGTGTGTGATGTATCATTTATGGTCGGCGAGAAGGTTCTCTTGAAAGTCTCACCGATGAAGGGTATTATGAGGTTCGGGAGAAAGGGCAAGTTGAGCCCAAGGTTTATAGGTCCATTTGAGGTGTTGAGGCGAGTTGGGGAGGTTGCTTATGCACTTGCTCTACCTCCCAGCTTTTCAGGTGTTCATCCAGTTTTTCACGTATCCATGCTCCGGAAGTATCACACCGACTTGTCTCATGCGTTAGACTTCAGTACCATTTAGCTAGACGAGAGGTTGGGCTACGAGGAGGAACCAATGGCTATTATTGATTGGCAAGAGGACTAGTTGAGGTCTAAGAGGTTTTCTGCCGTGAAGGTCTGGTGGAGGGGCTAACTAGTCGAGGAGGCGACTTGGGAGTCCGAGGAGGACATCCGGAGAAGATATCAACACTTGTTCATCACTCCAGGTATGATCCTAGACCCGTTCGAGGATGAATATTTGTTTAAGAGGTGGAGAATGTAACGACCCGACCGATCATTTTGCTTTCTAGAACCACGAACCCCTAAACAAGACTTCCCATATTTTCTTTTAATGATTTATGACTTGCGGGGTTGGTTGGTTTGGGATTTGGAAGAGTTTGGGTTGAAATTGGGACACTTGGTTCCTTAAGGTTTGCCTAAAAGGCCAAGTTTGACTTCGGTCAACGTTTTGAGTAAACAACCTCAGAATCGGGATTTGAAGGTTTCAATAGGTTCGTATGATAATTTCGGACTTGGACGTATGTTCGGAATGAGTTTTGGATGGCTCGGGAGCGTTTTAGCGCCAAATAGTGAAATAAGATTATTGAAGTTCTATAATTGAGGTTTGGAGCGTGTTTTGATGATATCGAGGTCCAAACGGACCAAACGGAATTCCGAGACCGAAAAAGTTCTGTAATGTCATTTAAGACTTGGACGCAAAATTTGGCATCATTCCGAGTAGTATAAGTACGTTTTGCCGCATTGGAAGTAAATTGAAGAACTTGAAGTTCATAAGTTTGAATCAATTGGTTTTAGGGTGTGATTCTTTGTTTTAATGTTGTTTCCTGTGTTCCGAGAGTTCTAGCAAGTCTGTTTTATCATTCCAAACTTGTCGGTATGGTCGGGCGGGGCCTCGGGGGTTGGTCAGCGGCAGGAGCGAGACTGCAGAAGCGGCTCATCAATCGCAGATGTGGCCCAAGGGGAGGAGCCCAGGTTCCGCAGATGCAGCTTCTCTTATGCAGAAGTGGTCCCCAGACTGCAGATGTGGCCCCAGCTAGCCCGACCCAATTCCGCAGAAGCGAGACTGCAGATGCGTTCCCCTAACCGCAGGTGCAGAAATCGCAGAAGGCAGTTCCTTCATTGAATACGGGACACATTTCATCCATTTCTTAGGCGATTTTGGAGCTTCCAAAGAGGGGATTTCGGCCAAGCATTTTGAGGTAAGTTATTTCTGCACAATGTTAGTTTAGTACATACATTAGGGGTAGCTTACACCATGGAAATTGGTGAAAATTATGGTTAAGAGTAAAACCTAGGGTTTTTATAAAAATAAGATTTAAGCATGAAATTTTTTATGGAATGGAGTAAAAATCATATATTCTTGATCCTTAGGTTATGGGTAACAACATCCCTTAAAAAATTTCTGAAATTCGAGCATGTGGGCCCAGGGGTGAATTTTGAGAATCTTGCCTTTGGGGTTGGATAATCACTTTAATAGCTAGAGTATGAACTTGTAAGCCTATAATAAGCGGTTGTTACACTATTTGAATAGTTTCGGATTGTACGGCTCCGGTTTGAGGGTTTGAGAGCATTCTTTAGTTGGAAGTAGGCTCGAAACGAGGTAAGTCTCTTTTATAACCTTGTAAGAGGGAATTGTCCCCATAGGTGAAATAATTAATTATGTGATATTATTTGTGAGGTCCACATACGCACGAGGTGACGAGAGTCCGTGCGTAGCTACTATCATGCTAAGTCCGGGTAGCCTAGGACCCAAAAGCATGCTTACTTGTTATACTTGAAACTTTATTGTAAATTCAACTTGCTTAGATCATATCAACTTGGTAAATAAATCCTAATAGATTGAACAATATATTCTTGACCATAAAGAGGAGTTGACATTTCTTAAGTATTTGTTTTCTTGATAAGTTCTTGAATTGCCTGCTTGATGTGCTTAATTGTATTGACCGCGTCACATGAATGATTTGTGTGCGGGGTAATAGATGCATCTATAGTTCGCACTGTTCGATCCTCCGGCAGTGCACATTTTATTATTATGTTGGATCGAGTCGTACACCCACGACACTATCTGCGCATGCTATTTGCTTGGTACTACCGTGACTTGAATTGTTTAAAATGCCTTAGAACATAAATTTGTCAACGAAAATGATAAGAATTTATGTATATTTATATTTATGGAAAGGCTTGTTATTTTATGCTATTTAGCCTTAATGTCCATGCTTAGTCACATGCTTAAGTATATTGTTTGGCCTAGTAAGTGTCAAGTCGATCACTCGTCACTACTTCTTCGAGATTAGACTGGATACTTACTGGGTACATAATATTTATGTACTCATGTTACGCTTCTGTACTTAATTGTACAGGTTCTGAGGCAGGTGTATCTAGATACCAGTATGTAGCGCGTTCTTGATACCCGGACGGAGATTCCACGGTGAGCTGCTTCTTCTGATGCTGTCCGGCAGCGCGTTGGAGTATTTCTTTTGCTTAGACTGTCTATTCTATTTCAGGTAGTAGGGTATATGTATTCTTTTATTCATTCTACTAGATGTCCATATACTTGTGACACTAGTTCCTGACACACACATTGGTAGGCTATTCTTTTGGGGATGTAATTATTTAAACTTGACTTCTTTTGATCATTGCAATCTAATTTACCTTTGTCGTTTGCTATTTTCAAATGCTTAGTGATTTAAATTAAGATATTCTTGGAAAGGTTTTAATAAAATAAACGGGACTCACTAGATGAATTGTGTTGGCTTGCCTAACAGCGGTGTTGGGCGCCATCGCGACCTAGAGTAGAATTTGGGTCGTGACATTAATATTATGATGAGTCGTAGTAATCCATATGAGCTTGAAGGACTAAGACAATGCATGAGGTTATAGAGGATTTGTGACTATGTTATTGTAAGACTCTGTAAGCTTAACAACATCGATACCATTAGATACATTTTGATATGGTATTTATTTTGAGTGGAACATTTATTGTAGAAAAAAAAAGTTTGAAAAATATGATTTTATATAGTTGTTAATATTGCTACCTCCGAATATGCTTTAAATTATACACATAATATAAGAAAGTTTATGAGATTTTCTTTATTGTAAAGATAGAAATTATTTTCTCACAAGAAAAGACGGTTATCTTTTTACCATTTTAAGAATTAAGCGTACGAGAACTTGTAATCTTTATATGAGTTTACGAAAAATTGTACGTTTATTCATGAAATAATAGTGTATATATTAATTTTATATGGTCCCACATGACCATGATAGTAGGAAACATAATGTGTGTTAAAAATGAGTATTATTTTTAAGTAATTTGAGATAATTCTTAATTAAGTGGATATCTGATTAATGGTGGGGATAATTATGATATTAAATAGGATTAAGTGGATAAAGATTTTGTTTTAGGATGCCACATGGCATTAAGCTAGGCCAAGGTGGCACCAATGTGCACGATGAGTCATAACTCATAAGGTGCCTTGTTTACACGTTAAGTCTTTGGATGATTACCTTTGTTTTGATATTTCTATACGTGTTTTTGGTGATTACGACAAGACCTTTAAAGTCAGTGAATTTAAGGAAATGAAGATTGAAATTGTCATACTTGGTTAGGCACTTCTATAAGTAGGCCCATGAAGCAAAATCCAAAAGGCAAGAAATATGAAACTTCCTTGAAAAAAAAACGCAATCACACTAGCAGTTAAGAGGAATTCTTGAAAAATATTAACAACTCCCCCACTCTTTTCATATGGGTTACACTGAAAACAAGGTTCTCAATCAATATTAGGAAAATGAAACAAAAGGATAATTATCAAATTATACATGGATAGGAATGATAAAAAATCTCGGACCAAGGCTTTCAAGATTTCTTTTTCTCAACCAGATTTTGTTTAGGCAAATATGGGTAGCAACGTTTTCTGGAATATATATAGCATTTCTTCTCAACAAAAATATACAACGTCCTACGACTAAGGGGAATGCAAAGAAACATAACAATTATACTTACGTCAGTTTCCTTTAAGGGATACGAGTTGAGCTCTTGAGCAAATGGGATAAGACCAGGTATGTTAAGACTAATTCTTCTTTCTTTTGGCATGATCCAAGTAACGACACGTAAACCTAATGCTATTCCATAAGTGGTTCTACTCTTACAAAATTAAGGATGTCTATATTATTCATTCCTGTAAAGCTAAATTCAAGTATGTCTAAGTATGTTCCTAAGTCTCTATTGAGGTATTCAATAAAGATGTTAATGTTTATAATATAGTAATACATGCCTCTTCATGCATATTCATTTACCACCATGCTACAGCCGGTTGGGCAGACATGCATCTTCATTTACCATCGTGCCATGCACGGTCGGGCAGTCATGCATTTACCACCGAGCTACGGCCCATCGGGCAGTTACCATCGGTTAAGCAGTTAAGTATCATTATTTACCACCGGTCGGGAAGTCATGAATTTACCACAGAGCTACGGCCGGTCGGGCAGTTACCACCGGTTGGAAAATTATGTATCATTATTTGTCACCGGTTGGGCAGTCATGCATTTACCACCTTTCGAAGGCCGGTCGGGCAGTTACCACTAATCAGTTGGGAAGTCATGTATCATATGATATGGATAATAATCTTAAAGAGAAACACTATATTTATAAGTATAATAAGTATGCATAAACGGTGGAACTTCAGAGATTCATGTTGATTTTTATATGTCTTAAATAAATGTTGACTTATTGTTATGTTTCAGTTCCGCCTTACATACTTGGTACATTATTCATACTAACGTCCTTTTGTTGGGAATGCTGCATTCATGCATGCAGGTATAGATAATCAGTTTGACGAGCCCTCATAGTAGACGAGATTGGCCTTCAGTGAAGGATCGGTAAGACTCCACCTCATCCAAAGTGCGGCCGAGTCTATGATTCATCGTGTCAGATTTTTTCTACAGACTTACGGGTAGGCCGGTACCCTATCCCATTCAATGTCAAATAATATTAGAAGCTTTGTAGACACAGATTCATTTTGTACAGTATGTCAGAGGCCTTGACGACCCATATGTATTCATGTTTTATGGAAAATGGTCCAGTGATACAGTGTTTTCCCACTTACAGTTGTACATTATGAGTTGTGGCCGTATGGGCCCATGATAGTTATAAAAGGAATGAGTCCAGCTAAGTCGACCTATGTATGATCTAGTTTTGGTCGAACGATCATGAGTTATAATGTGGTTCGCTCGGGCCAGCACGGCACTGGGTGCCAGCCACGCCTCCCCAAGTTTGGGGCGTGGCATTTTCCTTGCAAGGTTTTTAACGAGGCAACCAAAAAGCATATTATTAAACATGTGTACTCGTCCTTGACTAAAAAAAATTTTCCACTAGGTTTTATTTTAGTTAAGATTTTAACAAGGTACATCACTTATTGTGTAGACATTCAAGGGGGAGTGTTATGAATAGAATTGTAATTAGAGTGAATGTCAATCTTTTAGAGAGTTTTACTTTGTGGCAAAGTCATTTTTTTCCTATTGTAAATCATCCCAAAATTCAATAAGAATTCTCTCTCTACTTTTCTCTGTAATACTCTTCTTCTTCTTTTATTGTTTCATAATATAGTCATTATAGTAGGAAATAATTGGTGAATTTATTATTCGGATGATAACCTAATGAAACTCTCTATTATATTAAGAATCAATTTTTAATAAATAATTTTTTCCAAATATTAGAGAAATAATAAAATAATGATTCCTACATATTAAAAAAAATTAAATTATTATTCCTACGTATTAAAAAAATAATTAAATCATTATTTTTTCAAGTGTAAACCTATTTTTACAGGGTAAAAAAGCGTCTTTCCCTAAGATTGTCACGACCCAAAATCCACTACAGGCCGTGATAGTGCCTAACGCTTCCATCAGGCAAGACAATGGTGATTGATCAATTTAATTACTCATTTTATTTCTTTTGAAATCATAAATTTTAATAAGGAAGAAAATTTACACTTTTAAATCCATGGGAACATACACAATTTGTAGTTTATAAGAGAAACGAAAGGTGATAATGATATATAAATCCGTAAGCGTCAACTAGCATATCTCAAAACCCGGTGTCACGAGTACATGAGCATTTACGAAGGAGTACAATAATAATATAACATCTGTCTAGAATGTAAATGAGACAAGATAAAATAAGAAGTACGATGGAGGTTCTATGGACTGCGATCCGTAGCCTGGAATGCAGCTCACATAAAGTCTGCTCAACAGCTATGCCTACGCGCCAAGATAATCACCAAATGAACCTGTCAGATCCTGCACATTAAGTGCAGAAGTGCAGCATGAGTACGTAAATCAACGCGTACCAAGTAAGTATCTAGCCTAACCCCGGAGAAGTAATGACGAGGGGTCGACTTCGACACTTATAGTAATTCACTAAATAAATATGGTAACCATAAATAGATAAAAAAACACAACAGTAGTAGTGAGGTAATTCTGTAACTAACACAATCTTCCAAAATTTCTTTTAATGATATCAATTTCTCAATCTCGTATTCTATCTCAACAGCTCAGAAATATCAATTGCGAATATCAAATGAATAAGAAATACCATATAAAATTCAAGGCATCAATGGAAGGAAGACCTCGTGAGTATTCGAATTACTAGTGATATAACACACGATTATGTTGAGGTCGTACGGCTCGATCCCAAAAGAAATATAATACTGCCAAGGCGAACGGCCCGATCCCATCATAACGTGTACACTGCTCAGGGTCAATCAACATGAACCATAAATGCATCTATTATACAGCAGAAGCAAACTGTCCGCTCTCATAAGAGTGTGGTACATAATCCTGCTGAGCCTTTCAACCCCCTCCACAAGAAAGGAATGGAAATTTTCAAATTACGAGGCACGTGTGTAACGACCTGACCGGTCATTCTGGGAATTTACGCTCCATTCGGTGGCTTAAGGTCTTGAACAGCTTCACATTGTGTATATCGACCTGCGTGCGTGATTGGATTCAGTTACCGGATGATCCGGACTGGAAATGGGAGGAAATATTTCAGTTTATGAAGCTTAAGCGATGGAAGTTGACCGGAGATTTGACTTTTGTGCAAACAGCCTCGGAATGAGTTTTGGGTAATGTCAACAACTTCATATGGACTTAGGCGCGCGTCCGGAATTGGTTTTGGAGGTCGGTAGAGTGATTTGAGGTAATTCGACGAACGTTGGAAAATGGAGCAGTTTGACCACAATTGACTTTTTGGGATATGGGGTCAGAATGCGATTACAAGAGTTGAAGTAGCTCCGGGGTGTCAATTGGGACTTGCCCGCAAAATTCAGCGTCATTCCGGGTTGAATTGATAGGTGTCGGCACGAGTTTAGATATTTGAAGATTTGAAAGTTCATAAGTTCGATTCATGATGTGATTCATTGTTTCGTCATTGTTTGATGTGATTAGAGACCTCGAGCGAGTTCGTGTTGGGTTATATGACTTGTTTGTGTGTTTAGACGGTGTCCCGGGGGCCTTGGGTGTGTTTCGGATGGGCGTCAGGTCAATTTTCCCCATTTTTTCACTACTGATCGGCTATCTGATGTTTCCTTCTATGCGATCGCATAGGCATAGACGTGATCGCATAGTGTAATGTTGACCAGCCCTATTTTTTTCTCCTTTGCGTTCGCCTCCCTCAGCATGCGTTCTCCTAGTTCCTTCAATTGGGCAACAAATTACCCCTTAAACTCTATCGCATCCTCCGCTTCACGATCGCGAAGTGTGGCCTAGGCAGCAGAAAATTCCTTCACTACGCGATCGCATAGGACCTTCCCCGATCACGTAGCACAACTGGGCAGTAGCCATTTTCTTCCTTATATGCGATCGCATATGTTCTTCTGCGATCGCGTAGCATACTGTGGGCCATTAATTATATATTCTACACGATTGCATCTACACCCACGCGATCGCGATGCTTAAAATTCTGGGCAGACAGAATATAATTCAAAATCGAGGGTTTCACCATTTTTATCACATTTTGACTTCTAGAGCTCGGTTCTTGGCGGTTTTTGATGGGGTTTTCATGAAATTCGATTGGGTAAGTGTTCTTCAACTAGAGTTAAATATATTCCATGAATTATTCGTTGTTTTTATCATTTAATTTGTGTTTTAAGTTGAGGAAAAGATTGGTTTTGTAAGAAAATTTCTAAAATGAAAAATCGTGATTTGAAGGACGAAATGGTACCGGATTTTGATAAATTTTGTATGGTTGAACTCGTATCGAAATGGGTATTCAAATTTTGTAAAATTTGACGGGTTCCGAGGTGCGGGCCCGGGGGTCGATTTTTATATTTTTGTAAAGATTGAAACTTTATTATCCGGAATAGTTCCTTACAAGTTTTATGTGTATTTTGAAGTTGTTTTAGTTGATTTTGTATCGTACGGAGGTTTTTTCACCCGAGAAGTTCATTTTAGAGTACAGGGTTATCATCGTTGAGGTAAGTATCTTGCCTAATCTTGTGTGGGGGAATTACCTCTTAGGATTTGAGTCTTCTATGTTGATTTCAGTCCGTGTCTGCGAGGTGTCGAGTGTGTGCTCAGAATTATTTGTAGAAGGTTGACCTTTTAGGGTTCTTAGGCCCTTATATTCACCCTGTATGAAGTTGATCTTGATACGCTTGAGTTCTTATCTGCTAGTTTCACCTCTACATGCTTTGATTAGAACTAATTGCTTTAGGATCCACCCTTACTGCCTACTTGACTCTGATTTGACTTAACCAAAGGTTTTACCTCTCTATTATCATGCTATATTTTCAGAAGCTACCTATAATTAATTAAATTATTGTATATCCCTCATAATTTTCTCAACCTTATAAGGGGTATAGATAACTTATATCTTAGTCGACTTGTCCTTACTAAGAATTATTTGACTTGTGTTGTCTTCTTATTGTTGACTTGAATTTGTGGATTTGTTGCTTGTCGTGTTTTTACTGGGTCAAGTTGTTTCCTTTTGCACATAGTATTCTGTGCCGTGATTATTCCTTGTGAACGATGTTCTACTGTTTCTTTATGAATTGAATTTCTTGTATTGATTTATTCGTCGTATCTTGTGTCATTGTCCTAGTTGCCTTGTATTTGATGTGGTGATGTACGAGTTTTCTGCCGTGCTATAATTGTTGTCTTTGGTTGTTGCACTGCATATTTAAATTGCGGAATACTGGCATATTCTGGGAGATCCCCCCTGCACTTCATATTTAAATTGGGGACCATAGACATATTCTGGGAGATCCCCCTGTACTGCATATTTAAATTGGGGACCACAGATGTATTCTGGGAGATCCCTCTTGTACTGCATATTTAATTGGGGACTACAGACATATTCTGGGAGATCCCCCCTGTACTGCATATTTAATTTGGGACTACGGACGTATTTCGGGAGATCCTCTGTATTGTGTGATGAATTCGAAACTACGGGACGGGATCCTGGTAGATTTTATCAAAGGAATTATGTTTGAAAGACAATTATTTGGAAAGTCCAATTTGAAAAAAATTTATCCTGAATAAAACTATGTTGAAGGACATTCCTTTGGGAAAAAGAATATCTGAAAAATGTTTATGTTAAACAAAAGTATGTTGAATGATATCCCTTTGAAAAAGAATATTTGGAAAATGTTTATGTTGAAGAAAACTATGTTTAAAGGACACTTTCTTCGGAAAAGTATATTTGAAAACCTTTTATTTGTAGAAAACTATGTCTGAGAGACATCTGTTGGGAAAATTATATTTCAAAATAATTTCCCTTTAAAAGGGATATTACCTTAAAGCTTTTAATCTAGAAACTTGCGGGTGAAAGTTTACACTCGAAGATTTTGACCATTTTAATGGTATTTGTGGCTAAGGCTTGGTGTGGAGACTAATGCAGTGTTGAGTTACTACTTGTCCTTATTGTGTTGTGGTTTCCGGACTTGGGCTGTGTCCCGTCCATCCTTATGTGTATTATTATTATGTCCCGTCGTTAATTGATGTATTTTCTTCCACATTGTAGTTGTTATGTTGTGAACTATATTGTGCAGTCATTAGATAGGTGTCATGCCCTGTCATTCCTATATTTATTCCTGTTGATTTATTAGACCAGTGGGTTTCTTGACTAGTCCTCGTCACTACTTCACTGAGGTTAGTCTTGATACTTACTGGGCACCGCTGTGGTGTGCTCATTCTACAATTCTGCATATTTTTGTGCAGATCCAGGTATTGATCGTTGGTAGCTGTGCGGACTCTTGCTGAGGAGACTCAAGGTAACCTGCCGCTGCGTTCGCAGGCTTCAGAGTCACCTTCCTATTCTGTATTTACACTATTTTCACTTACTTCCAAACAATTGTATTTAGAAGTTGTAGTAAACTCTTTATAGAAATTATGACTTATACTACTGAGTTTTGGGAAAATGCTCTTGTATAAAGAATCATTTTTCATAAAATATTAGATTTTATTTATTATTGTTGCTATTCCATGAATGTTAGGCTTACCTAGTTGCCATCACGATACCCAATGGAGGGGGAATTTGGGTCGTGACAAGTTGGTATCAGAGCTCTAGGTTCATAGGTGCTAAAAGTCATAAGCGAGTTTAGTAGAGTCTTGCGGATTGGTACGGAGACGTCTATACTTATCTTCAAGAGGCTACGGGACTATTAGGACAATTTCACTTCCTCCATTCGTATCGTGCGAGTTCATTGATCTTGAAGTTTGAAATTACTGTTCGATTCTCTCAATTGTTGTGAGGACACGGGATGCGGTTCTTGATGATATTACCCCCGGGGCAGAAATCACTAGGGGCAGAGGCAGAGGTCGACAAGAAGCACGTACCGCATCTAGGTCACCTACTAGAGCAGCCGTAGAGGAGCCGCCAGTAGTCCCAGTTGGAGAACAGGTATCGGAGGCGCCTGTTGTTTCGCCCGTACTTCAGGAGACCTGGCCGCAGTTTTTGAGTATGCTTGGTACATTGACTTAGGCGGGATTGATTATAGTGCACCGACTACTCCGTAGATCAGGGGAGGAGTTCAAACTCCCACTGTCTACACTCCAGAGCAGCGAGATCATGTTGGTCAGGTTCCGGTTGTCATGGCAGCACAACATGTGCTTTCAGTTCAGCCCGTGGTTAGGGCACGACATCGGAGGAAGAACAACTTAGACTTGAGAGGTATAGGAAGTACCACCCTTCTATCTTTCAGTAGATTGCGACAGGTGATTCCCAGGGTTTTTTGGAGGAGTGTCACCGCATTCTTCGTACTATGGGTATTGTGGAGTCGAGTAGGGTTGCTTTTATCACGTCTCAGTTTGGATGAGTGGTTTTTCAGTGGTGGCGGGCATCTGAATTGGGGTATCCCGGCCGAGTAAGCTTCGCTTACATGGGATCAGGATTCACAGATGCTTTTGAGGGAGTTTGCACCTCAGTCCCTCCGAGATGCATGACGCGCAGGGTTTGAGTAGCTGCACCATGGAACTATGTCAGCATTAGAGTATGCCGTCAGATTCGGTGAGTTGGCCAGATATGCACCTCACTTGGTTGCTTCAGTTAGGAGATGGGTTCGTAGATTCATTGAGGGGCTCAGGCATGGAATTTGGTTCAGCATGACCCGAGAGTTGGAGTCAGATGTCTAGTGTCCGCAGGTGGTAGGGATCGCTCGCTTGTTAGAGGGCAGGTAGGACTGGGAACGAGAGGACAAACGAGATCAGGAGAGAGAGTACAGGTAGGCGAGGATGCCTTGTAGACCGGAGAAATCTACCATTCGTTATTATGGAGGCAGGATACGACACGGTAGAGGTTTTGTGGGTCAGCCAATTCAGTTTGCATTACCAGCTTCGCATGGGGTTTCAAGTACTCCTGGGTCTTAGAGTACTCGTGTTCCACAGTTTCCACAACCACGTCAGTAGAGAGGTTGTTTTTAGTGTGGAGGTACCAGTCACAGGGTGAGAGGTTATCCCAGGATCCAGGCAGGTGTGTCACAATAGGATATTCAGGTGAGTAAAGGGTGCCCAAGATGGGGAGGCCCGGCCCGTTGATGTGTTTTATATAGTAGGCTAAAGGCCGTTGTGCTAGATGTTATCATACATGGATATTTCGATCTGTTGCAGAGGTGCACCATTTGTATTTCATTATAGTTCTGTTGGTCGGGACGAGTTCCCTTATTTGTTGTTCATTTATGAGTGAGTTTCATGGTTTGCACTCTATTTTCGTGTTTGCTCCTGTTGGGAGATTCTATGAGTTGTAGCTCGTGTCTATCGTTGTTTTATTCATCATTGATAGTGGTGAGTTAAGTGAGCGTTATGATTTTTATCAACCGAGATGAGTTAGTGGGATATTTCAATTGGTATGATATATTATCGGTATGTGATTTAGAGTTGAGGGCGAGACCCTCGTGATATTCTATGATTCGATATATGTGAGCCGAGATGAGTGCACCGGTGGGAGTTATATCAGGATGGGATCCTTGTGATTTTTTCATTTGCTTTAATTATTTCATTGTTATATTGTTATGTAGGTTAGTATTGATAGAGGGTTTTTCCTGTCGGGCTTGTTTGATAGTTCCCTTATGTGTTTCTCTTTTCATATTCAGTCATTTTCGTTATGTGCTTCTTGAGTTTCATCTAGCGGGGTGTGTGTCCAGTGGTGTTAGTTGTGGCTTGGTGATTCGGGTATCTAATGATGAGGTCTTCATGTTTATTGCATCATTATCAGCATTATAGGGTTTGGAATCAGAGTTCTGTCAAATATGAGGCTAAACGCCAGTGCTGGATTGATTTCAGGTAGCTATTGTGATCAGAAGTGTTATTACGAGCCTATGTGTGATGTGCTATATTGTGTGGTCATACCTTGTGGGTGTAGTCATGAGTTGATGCAGCTGGTTGAGGCTAATTCCGGATATGGATTTAGAATTGGGTCTTTTGGAATTGAGTAGAAGGTGAGAGATTGAGGTATGAGGCTTGTCGGTGGTGATAGGAAGGCTAAAATGTAGTTGTGATTGTGTCATCAGACTTATTTAGGTTGGGGTGACGTGGGAACACCCCCGGCTGTGTGTTGAAAGTGTGCATTAAGATATTGGAGGAGTTGGGGTGAATCTTCGCACGTTCGAGGACGAACGTTTGTTTTATGAGGGGGAGAATGTAACGACCCGACCGGTCATTTTGGGAATTTAAGCTCCATTCGGTGGCGTAAAGTCTTGATCATCTTCACATTGTGTATATCGACCTGCGTGCATGATTAGATTCAATTACCAGATGATCCGGAGTCAAAATGGGAGGAAAAATTTTAGTTTTGGAAACTTAAGCGATGGAAGTCGAGCGGAGGTTTGACTTTTGTGTAAACGGCCTCGGAATGAGTTTTGGATAATTTCAACAACTTCATATGGAGATTTTGGACTTAGGCGCGCATCCGGAATTGGTTTTGGAGGTCCGTAGAGTGATTTGATGTAATTCGACGAAAGTTGGAAAATGGAGCAGTTTGACCACAGTTGACTTTTTGGGATATCGGGGTCGGAATGCAATTCCGAGAGTTGGAGTAGTTCCGGGATGTCAAGTGGGACTTTCCTACAAAATTCGGCGTCATTCCGAGTTGAATTGATAGGTGTCGGCACGAGTTTAGATATTTGAAGATTCGAAAGCTCATAAGTTCGATTCATGGTGTGATTCTTCGTTTCGTCGTTGTTTGATGTGATTCGAGACCTCGAGCGAGTCCGTGTTAGATTATATGACTTGTTTGTGTGTTTAGACAGGGTCTTGGGGGCCTCGAGTGTGTTTCGGATGGGCTTCGGGTCAATTTTCCCCTATTTTTCACTGCTGATCTGCTATCTGATGTTTCCTTCTATGCAATCGCATAGGCATAGTTGCGATCGCATAGTGTAATGTTGACTAGCCCTATTTTTTTCTTCTTCGTGTTCGCCTCCCTCAGCATGTGTTCGCATAGTTCCTTCAATTGGGCAGAAAATTACCCCTTAAACGCGATCGCATCCTCAGCTTCGCAATCGCGAAGTGTGGTCTGGGCAGCAGAAAATTCCTTCGCTACGCGATCACATAGGACCTTCCGCGATCACGTAGCACAACTGGGCAGTAGCCATTTTCTTCCTTATATGCGATCGTGTAGCACACTGTGGCCAGCAATTATTTCTTCTATGCGATCGCATCTACACTCACGCGATCGTGATGCTTAAAATTCTGGGCAGACAGAATATAATTCAAAATCGAGGGTTTCACCATTTTTATCACATTTTGACTTCTAGAGCTCGGTTCTTGGCGATTTCTGATGGGTTTTCATGAAATTCGATTGGGTAAGTGTTCTTCAACTAGAGTTAAATATATTCCATGAATTAGTCGTTGTTTTCATCATTTAATTTGTGTTTTGAGTTGAGGAAAATATTGGTTTTAAAAGAAAATTTCTAAAATGAAAAATCGTGATTTGGGGGACCAAATGGTATCTGATTTTGATAAATTTTATATGGTTGAACTCGTACCGGAATGGGTATTTGAATTTTGTAAAATTTGACGGGTTCTGAGGTGCGGACCCAGGGGTCAATTTTTATATTTTTGTAAAGATTGAAACTTTATTATCCGGAATAGTTCCTTACAAGTTTTATGTGCATTTTGAAGTTGTTTTAGTTGATTTTGAGCCGTCCAGAGGTCTTTTCACTCGAGAAGTTAATTTTAGAGTACCGGGTTGTCGTCGTTGAGGTAAGTATCTTGCCTAACCTTGTGTGGGGGAATTACCCCTTAGGATTTGAGTCTTCTATGTTGATTTTGGTCCGTGTATGCGAGGTGACGAGTGTGTGCTCGGACTTATTTTTAGAAGGTTGACTTTTTAGGGTTCTTAGGCCCTTATATTCACCCTGTATGAAGTTGATCTTGATACGCTTGAGTTCTTATCTGCTAGTTTCACCTCTACATGCTTTGATTAGAACTAATTGCTTTAGGATCCACTATCACTGCCTACTTGACTCTGATTTGACTTAACCAAAGGTTTTACCTCTCCATCATCATGCTATATTTTCATAAGCTGCCTACAATTAATTAAATTATTGAATATCCCTCATAATTTGCTCAACCTCATAAGGGGTATAGATAACTTATACCTTAGTCGACTTGTCCTTACTTGAAATTATTTGACTTGTGTTGTCTTCTTATTGGTGACTTGAATTTGTGGATTTGTTGCTTGTCTTGTTTTTACCTGGTCAAGTTGTTCCCTTTTGCACTTAGTATTCTGTGCCGTGATTATTCCTTGTGAATGATGTTCTACTGTTTCTTTGTGAATTGAAGTTCTTGTATTGATTTATTCGTTGTATCTTGTGTCATTGTACTGGTTGCTTTGTATTTGATGCGGTGTCGTGCTATAATTGTTGTCTTTGGGTGTTGCACTACATATTTAAATTGGGGACTACAGACGTATTCTGGGAGATTCCCCCCATACTGCGTATTTAAATTGGGGACTACAGACGTATTCTGGGAGATCCCCCCTGTAGTGCATATTTAAATTAGGGAATACAGACGTATTCTAGGAGATCCCCCTTGTACTGCATATTTAAATTGGGGACTACAGACGTATTCTGGCAGATCCCCCCTGTACTGCATATTTACTTTGGGACTACAGACGGATTCCGGGAGATCCCCCAGAACTGCATATTTACATTGGGACTACGGACGTATTCCGGGAGATCCCCCAGCAGTGCATATTTTTTGGGACTATGGATATATTCCGGGAGATCCTCTGTATTGTGTGATGAATTCAAAACTACGGGACGGGATCCTGGTAGATTTTATCAAAGGAATTATGTTTTAAAGACAATTATTTGGAAAGTCCAATTTGAAAAACTATTATCCTGAATAAAACTATGTTGAAGGATATTCCTTTGGAAAAAAGAATATTTGAAAAATGTTTATGTTAAACAAAACTATGTTGAAGGATATCCCTTTTGTAAAAAATATTTGAAAAATGTTTATGTTGAAGAAAACTATGTTTAAAGGACACTTTCTTCGGAAAACAATATTTGAAAAGCTTTTATTTGAAGAAAACTATGTGTGAGAGACATCTCTTGGGAAAATTATATTTCAAAATAATTTCCCTTTAAAAGGGATATTACCATAAAGCTTTCAATCTAGAAACTTGCGGGTGAAAGTTTACATTCGAAAATTTTGACCATTTTAATGGTATTTGTGGCTAAGGCCTGGTGTGGAGAGTAATGCAGTGTTGAGTTACTACTTGTCCTTATTGTGTTGTGGTTTCCAAACTTGGGCTGGGTTCCCGTCCATCCTTTTGTGTATTATTATTATGTTTCGTCGCTAATTGTTGTATTTTCTTCCGCATTGTAGTTGTTATGTTGTTAACTATATTGTGCAGTCATTAGATAGGTGTCATGCCCTGTCATTCCTATATTTATGCATGTTGATTTATTAGACCAGTGGGAGTCTTGACTAGTCCTCGTCACTACTTTACTGAGGTTAGTCTCAATACTTACTGGGCACCGCTGTGGTGTGCTCATTCTACACTTATGCATATTTTTTTGTAGATCCCGGTATTGATCGTTGGTAGCTCTGCGGACTCTTGCTGAGGAGACTCAAGGTAACCTGCCGCTGCCTTCACAGGCATTGGAGTCACCTTCCTACTCTGTATTTACACTGTTTTCACTTACTTCCAAACAGTTGTATTTAGAAGTAAAGTAAACTCTTTATAGAGCTTATGACTTGTACTACCGGGTTTTGGGAATATGCTCTTGTATAAAGAATCCTTTTTCATAAAATATTAGATTTTATTTATTACTGTTGCTACTCCATGAATGTTAGGCTTACCTAGTCCTTAAGACTAGGTGCCATCACGATACCCAACGGAGGGGAAATTTGGGTCGTGACAACGTGCTTACGATACAGTATATGAACGCATAGTGAGTATAACCCTTACCTATTCTCAAATAACTTGCCAACAACTCAAGGATGATAAGGATCGGCCTAATATATATGTAACTTCTCAATCAAGTTCAATTAGTTAAGCCAACTGAATGAGTTTAAATAATTCAAATATTTCATGATAGGGTCCTAAGTCTACCCGAACATAAATATGCTTTAGCTACGTATGGACTCTCGTCACCTCATGTGTATGTAGCACCCATAACTAGTAGCACATAACAATTACATCACCTAGGAGGTAGTTTCCCCCTCAGAAGATTAGACAGGAGACTTACCTCGCTTCGAAGTTCCAAAACCGGCTCCAAATGCCTCTCTAACTCTTCAGTTCAAAGCCAAACGATTCGAAACTAGTCAAACAATGTGCAATTCAATCAAAATATACTCAAATGCTTATAATTATTCAATATATAACAATTCCCAACTCCGCTCGCAAAGTCAATAAAGTCAATCCTCATGCCTGATCGGTTCCAACCCTACACCACTATATAGTAGCGATGAGTGGTCGATGCAGTTTTACCAGATGAGATCGGAATCGATTTTCACAGAGAGTTAATTTGGTTTGGAATTCGGTATCTAGATAATTTAGATGTGGGTGTTGTTTCTAATTGCACTTCTAAACATTGTTGTGATCGATTGTATTATAATTTTATACTATTGAATGCTACGAGTAACCTAAGTACAATATTTTTGTGAAAGTTTTCAAGGATTAAAAAGCACTAGGGAAGTGACATCCACCTAGGTGAGTATCTATTGGGTATCAATAATTTAGGACAAGCTTGTTATGATTGGGGTCGTGATATATCATCATACAAAAGTGCTCACTCTATACCTCTCGGTAGTTTGAGTGACATTTCCCGATTTGGCTTTCTCAAGCCCAAATGGGAGCTAATGCAATGCAAGTGAAATTGGATCAAGTCGGGGTATTACTATCTCTAGGTTTAACCCTTTAGTTGGGGCTATCAATCTCTTGAATTCACCCCAATTCCTTATTAACCTAATTTTCCTAGACTTAGTCCCTCTTTCTCAAGAAGAACATAAGTCACAAAGGCATGAATCAGTGTTTGCAACCACTAATACTACAATTAAAGCATGAATTAGGCTAAATATCACTAACCCATAAACAATTAAGAAGAACTAGGCTAAATTCCTAGACTTAGTCCCTCTTTCTCAAGAAGAACATAAGTCACAAAGGCATGAATCAGTGTTTGCAACCACTAATACTATAATTAAAGCATGAATTAGGCTAAATATCACTAACCCATAAACAATTAAGCCCTAAAATTAAAAACCCATTAAATAATCACACTAGGGTTGGGTCACAACCCTATGGGATCAAGCTACTCAAGATAATAGTAGAAATCAAAGGTAGAGATGAAATATAAGCCATAATATTCAAATACAAGATGAAAATCTATAGATTAAAGATAAATCTACTTAAAAATTACTCAAAAAGGTAAGGTTCATCCGTTCACGTGCTCCTCCCAACAAAAATTAACCTTAAAATATCAAAAAGGTCTATTTATACACAACTGAAAATTTCGAACAAAAATTCCCCCGCGGAGAATTCGCGGACGCATAAATCTGACCGCGTCCGCACTTGAGCTTTCGCAGCCACGTAATAATGCGCACGGTCCGCATTTCTTCAATACTGGGCTTGGATTGGGCTAAGTTTTGCGGACCGTGTAATTTCACTTGCGTCCGCGTGCTCTTCCATCGAGGCTGCGTAATTTGGACGTGGACTGTATTTTTCTGCTAAGAATGACTTCCAGGGTCTCTGAACCTCAATATGCGTTCTCAGCGAAAATACCATCGCGGTCGCACCAGATATTATGCGGCCGCGCTTTTCCATCGCGGTCAATGGTCAATCTTGTGCCCCAAAACAGCCTATCTGAACCTCACTTTCACGGACCGTGTATTTGTGGCCGCCTCAGCGGTGGTCCTTACGCGGCCGCGTATTTCTATCGCTCTCAACGCTCAGTTCCCAGCTTTGATTTGTGCAAGTTTGACTCCTTTTGAGTTGATTATGGTTTCTTTGCCTTTTTTTACCGAATGATCACGCTCAACTATGTCTAATAAAAGAATAAACAGGCGTTGCAAATATAATCCGGGATATTATGCTCAGAGTCGATCCCACAGGGAATTTACGTATCAATCAAGTCTTTAGAATACGCAACTTTTACTCAATCAATTCTCTCAAGACTTTTTAATATAAATTGGTGATGTTTTACTAATTCTACTGACAATAATAATANTCTAATCCAACTTCTAAACCCTCGGTTATGACTTTCGTCTATACTCTGGGAGTGGTGTTGTTCAAACAATTACCTAAATATGCACTCTCTCTCAAGTAGATACACACTAAAAAGGTACAACTAATTTATGTACATTCAATTAGCTACAACAAGAACGTAGTTGAACAAATAGAGATGAACAATCAACCAAACTATATTAATATCACCATAAGTTTGTCCCCCAACGGGTTCCACCAAAACCCTAGATTAAGAAAATTAGCTACTCATATTCATAAATATCAAATCCAAAATAACATGCATAATTGAATTACAGAGTAATGAACTACGGAGATAAAAATTAGTGTTTTTGCTTTGCTGAGTAGTAATCCACAGGTTTTTCTTCACTTT
>ML385226.1:0-26462 GCA_005239525.1 Nicotiana knightiana | reverse complement strand
TATTCCAACCGGGAAACACTTAAACTCTTCAAAACTCGGAATTGACTGGACAACGGGACCCAGGCGTTTGGGCTCAAACGCCCCCTTAAAGCCAGGGCAGGCCTGGCGTTAGGGCCCAAACGCCCCCCTAACG
The DNA here is from genome assembly GCA_005239525.1 of Nicotiana knightiana. Taxonomy (NCBI): domain Eukaryota; kingdom Viridiplantae; phylum Streptophyta; class Magnoliopsida; order Solanales; family Solanaceae; genus Nicotiana; species Nicotiana knightiana. The sequence goes on along the minus strand of ML385226.1, from coordinate 26,329 downwards.
CCAGGGTCAGCCTGGCTTTAGGGGCCAAACGCCCCACTAATGCCAGGGACAACCTGGCTTTAGGGGCCAAACGCCCGGCTAATGCCCGAGTGTTTCCTTTTCGACTCTTAAGCGTATTTTTGATGTATTTGCATCCATTTAGCTCGGTTTCCATATCCAATTCACCTACACATGAAATAAACTTCATTATGCACATACAAAGTGTATTTTTATCATTAACGCACATAAAATGTAAGGCATATACATGTTAAACCATGAATTCTAGCCACGCATCACCGAACCCTACAAACAAGCACATTAAGTTAGTTTTCGGGAATACCTTTATGCATTTTTGACACAAAACCTAAGCAAAAGAAAGCAAATAATAGGTTAAAATCCCTAGTTATCAATGCCCATGTTCCCGAATTCCGAAATTTTTTGAAGATAAACTTTACCCATATCATTACAAGCTCAGATATATGATTTACTCTATATTCCATGTCAAATTTCGTGATAAAAATTCAAAAATACCAAATTTTAGGTTTTCTTCAAAATCCCACAAATTTTTACAAATTTCCATGTTAAATCCTTATAGAATCCATGCAATTCTCACTCTAAGCAAGTACTAGTAATTTGAAAAAACGATAGACATCTAGCACATTCACTCATTTTTTCTTTCTGTTAGGCCAACTTAACTTACAATATGTGAGAATTACTTACCTTGCAATAGACGATGAAAATCTCCCCTTGAAGCTCTCCAAAATTGCCCAAACCAAGAGAGAAATGAGCAAAATTCCAACATAAAATAATAACCCAGGCCCATCCTTCTTCACGATCATGAAGGCTAAAAATACTGCCTCCAAAAATTCCTCTTTACGTTCACGTTCGCGGTCACACAACCGCATTCGCGAAAGCTTAACACTTCCAGGCCCCAGCTCCCCTTCCTTCTTCGCGTTCCAAAGCTCCATGTCGAGTTTGCGTAGGCTGCTCTAGGTTCCCTTCTGCGTTCGCAACCCTTGTGTCGCGTTCGCAATGAACGAAAATTCAGCAGCCCAAACTCCTTCTTCGCGAACGTGATAACCATCACGCGTTCACAATGAACGACACCAGAACTAGCATCAGCAGCTGCAAAACATGGGGAAATGATTCAAAACCATACCGAAATACACCCGAGGCCCCCGGGACCCTGTCCAATCACACCAACAAGTCTCAAAATATGATACGAACCTGCTCGAGGCCTCAAATCATACCAAACAACATCAAAATTACGAATCGACGATCGTAACCTTTCTTTAAAATTTCAAACTTCTACAAACGCGTCGCATCCGATTCATACTTAAATATTTCCGAATGACGCCAAACATTATGTACAAGGCTCAGAACTTCAAAAGGACATCGATTACACCAAAGTCCATATCAAATCAAACTTAACAAATCCTTAAACTTTCATAATACTAACTTTCCACAATAAGCACCGAAATGCTTACGGACCACCCGATACTCAACGTGAACATACAGCCAAGTTCAAAATCATCAAACAAATCTATTGGAATCTTCAAATCCCGATTCCGAGGTCGTTTACTTAAAAGTCAAATTTTAGTCAATTCTTCCAACTTAAAGCTTCCGATATTAGAATTTTTCATCCATATCAACTCTGAACTTCCTGAAAATCGATTCCGACAACGCGTATAAGTCATAATATATTAAGTGAAGCTACTCAAGGCCTCAAACCGCCGAACGACGCGCTAGAGCTCAAAACGATCGGTCAGGTCGTTACAAAGGTCCTATTTGCTTTTAATATAACTATCACTTTACACGTGTAGCCTGCCTCAATAAGTATTACTATAATTTTTAAAATTCACATAAATATTATCTTAACAAATTGCATTTGAATTGTAAAATAAAAGTTAAAGAAAAAGTATAAGTTTCTAAAAATGATAATTGTTGATCTTATTTAGCCAACTCAATAAACAAAATTATAATAATAGAAGTCTTCAATCATCTTAGTCAAAAATTTAAAAGCATGAATCTTTTAGCAAATTATAAATTTAGAATTGTTTAAGAATTTAAACCAAGTATTAACAGTTTTTCATTATTCAAGTGATTGACTCACTTGAATTCAAGTTGACTCTTTTAATAAATTATAACTTACATTAAAACTTGAATTCAAGTGATGATATTACGTGCTTACTATTTTATAGTAATAATATATTCTTAAGATGTTGCATAATTTTTAATTCCTAAACACTAAGAGTTCCTACATACTTCAAATAAGAAAAAAAATATTAAAACCTTAGTTAATGTCAAATCTAAACATCAGGATATAAAAGTTTAGTTGATTTTAAATTTCTAAATTTTAAAAAAATACTTAAATAATAATTTTGTCAAATATGAAAGTTATTTTTAAAGATAAAAAATCTAACGATATTTTGTAAAGAGGATTCGTGCTTGTATCTTGAAAATCATGTCATTCACCTAGTTCTGGATTAAAACTCAACCATTCGAAAGCTATTGAATCAGAGAATAATGCAGCTTTCTCCTTATTCTATACTCCATAATAAAACCGAGTTTCTATGCTAAAACAAGATATAGTAAAAAGAAGACTCCTAGATCTAAAAGGAATTGAAAGTGGGCGAGAACTTTTAAAAAATTAATTTTTTCTCGTGTATTATTATTTTCCCTCACAAAGTTTATTATATACAATAGTATAAGTAAGGAAGATTTAATTTACAAAATTTGGTTGGATTTTGAAGTCCTAAATACTAGAAAAATAATTAAATATTTTTTCTAAATATTAGAAAATAGTAAAATATTTCCTTATATATATTAGAGAAATAATAAGATGAGTATTTTGTCTATAGTGAAATTTATTTTAAAGGATAAAATAGACGAACGATATATCACTAAGAAGTTTCGTACTTTTAATATAACATAGGTTATGGGTATGCGGTTTGCGCAAGTACCAATATCGGTGAGTACATAATTATAAAAATTTACCATACTAAATTATTTATTTCAATTATAAAATAAAAATAACAAAATTATAAGTTCTTGAAAATAATGAATCTTGATCTCATGTAGCTAGCCTATGAGAATGTGAAAATTGTTGTTAGTTTTGTGACTTAATACTACTACTACTACAACAACAACTAAACCAATAGCAAACTCAGTGTAGTCCCTCAAGTAGGGTCTGGGGAGGATAGAGTGTAGGAAGACCTTAGCCATGACTTTAAAAAGGTAGAGATATTGTTTCCTATAGATTCTCAGCTCAGGAAGTGTAACGACCCGATCTGTCGTTTTGGTGTAATTGCGCCCCATTTTTCCTTTTTATGCTTCACACATGTGTGTTTATGGTCTTATGACTTACGAGGTTGATTAGTTTCATTTCGGGAAGCTTTCGGGTTGATCCAGACCCTTTGATTCTAGACTTAGAAGCCTAAGTTAGAAATATTGATCGAACTTTGACTTTTGAGAAGACGATCCCGGAACGGTATTTTGATAGCTCTGATAGCTTCGTATCACGATTTCGAACTTGGGCTTATTCCCGAAATTTATTCCAGAAGTCCGTAGATTGATTTGTGTTGTTTTGCCGAAATTGATAATTTGAAGTTGAAAGGTTTGACCGTAGGTCACTTTAGCTATTGAGCTCGGAATTTGATTTTGGACTTGGAATAGGTTCGTTATGATATTTAAAACATGTTTGAAAAATTTGGTATCATATAGAGTGGATTTGATAGGATTCAGATGTTTAGTTGTAATTCTAGAGATTTTTTAACTTTACTTTGAAATTCATGCGTTTTAGTGTTCAATTTATAGCTTTAGATGTTATTTTTGTACGTTGATCGTGCGAGCGAGTTCGTATGATATTTTTAGACTTGTGTGGATGTTTGGTTTGGAGCCCCGAGGGCTCGGATGAGTTTCAGACGTGTTTTTGAAGGTTTTGAACTGAAAATAGAAAATCTAGTGTCTGGTGCCTCTGGTGTCGCATTTGCGAACACTAGGTTCGCAATTGCGAGCTTAGCAGAGGGCCTCAAGTATCGCAATTGCGATACATAGATCAATAATCAAAGTGTTTTTTACCCAAAGTTTGTAGATAAAAAACCCCCTCTCGAAATTGCCTCCTACTGAGTCTAGGGTTCAAAAATGAGAGAATATGAGATGAATTCCCGTCTTCCAGCCCTTTTGATCAACTACTGAGAGTTGAATTGGCCTAGTTGTGGTAAGTATCTTGCCTAACATTATGTGGGGGAACTACCCTTAGGATTGGGATTTATTGATTCATTTGTGATGTGAAAGATGTGTACACAAGGTGACGAGTGGGTACACGGGTTGTATGTGGTATTTAACCGATTTAGGCTACTTTGACTCTTTCCATGCTTTAATTGAAATATCATACCATGTTCTAAATTCTCATAGTCAATTTATTTATACTTGTGTTAGTCGATCCTTACATGCCTTAAATGACTTATTTAACACTTGTTCTACATCTTGCTTGATAAATTGCTCTCATCCTTTAGCTAAACTTGTTGCCTCTTTTATTGTTATGTGTTATCTCTTTCTTTATTGATTATCATTATTTGAAGTCATTGTACATGTTATCTCTTTCATTGCCAATTATAATTATTTAAAGTAATTGTACATGTTATCTCTTTCATTGTTGAATTACCATTATTTGAAGTCATTGTTACACATTATCTCTTCCATTATGAGTTATTCCAATTTAATAACGTGGTTACACATCATCTATCTCATGTTTGAGTTATTGGTATTGAAGTTGTGAAAGTCGTTATCACGTTGAGGAGAAGTTGTTATTTGTTTGGATATCCTTCTTGTTGAGAAATTTACATTCATTGATTTTGTTGATATTCTTGTACACATTATGGTTGAGCCATGGGATATTATTGTGGAAACATTGATATTCTTGATTATTGGCAAGTTATGACATATGGGCGGTTGTGCTGTGAGTGGTTATTGTGATGTGAAACTGACGCGCATGTCGCGATATAAGGATATGAGTTAATGTGAATGCGGAGGCGTAAGGTGGGACTTATGTGCGTGTTGCTGGTAAGAGAATTACGTGAAGCCACGCGCCGTCATAAGGTGGGCTAAAGTGCGTGCAACTATTTCGGGAAAAAATATTTTCATAACTATTTAAATGTAAGGCTCACCTGATGGTATAAGGAAATATTGTGATTGAAATAGAGAAATGTGAATACGAGGCGGTACCTCGGTTGTGATTCTTGTTATATACAAGGCGGTACCTCAGTTGTGATTCTTATTGTACACGAGGTGGTACCTCATTGTGATTTTTGTTATTTATCTCGTGTTGTAAAGAGTTATTTGGTGGGAACACTTCTTGTTATTTGTTCTTCCTTGTTCTAGCAGTTATTGTCCGTATATAAACATTGTGGTTATTTTCAATTGCTTCCGTTGTGTTACCTCTATGCTTACAATCCTTTTGCTAGTCTATATTATTAACTTGCCCTATATTACTTATTGCTCCGCTTTCCAGTAATTCTTGTTATTACATTTTCATTTGGTTTATCATATCCTAGAAGGCGTCTTCACCTGACCTTGTCACTACTCCACCGAGGTTAGGTTTGATACTTACTGGGTAATGTTGTGGTGTACTCATACTATGCTTTCGCACATCTTTTTGTGCAGATCCTGGTACGTCTTGCAGTGCCAGATGCTAGAGTTGATTTGAGTAGCTGCTTTTGTAGACTCAAGGTATACTTGCTCTACGTTCGCAGGCCTGGAGTCCCCTTCCACTTTAGACATTACCGCCGTCTCTTTATTGTTTTAAATAGTATTGCAGTTCGAGACTAGTAGTTCTATCTTGTAGACCTTATGACTCAGTTCCACCAGTTTTAGGCAGTTGCTGTTGAGATTCTGTTTGGAAGGCTATATCAGTTTTGTTAGTTCCATTTTAGTATTCTTGTTAAGTTAGTATTAAATTTTAGGCTTACCTAGTCGTAGAGACTAGGTTCCATCACGACATCTGATGAAGAAAAATTGGGGTCGTGACCAATTGGTATCAGAGCTCTAGGTTCATAGGTGTTACGAGTCATAAGCAGGTTTAGTACAGTCTTGTGGGTCAGTACGAAGACGACTGTACTTATTTTTGAGAGGCTATGAAATTGTTAGGAAACTTCACTTCTTTGATTCCTTATTGTGCGAATTTATTGACTTTGAAATTCTGAATCTTTGACTTTATATTCTCACAGATGGTGAGGACACACACTACTAGGTCTGACAATCAGACACGGGCGCCCCTACTAGAGTCGGGAGAGGCCGGGTCAAAGGCCAAGAAGGGGCACGTGGTGTATCCAGAGCACCTGACCGAGCTGCGATAGAGCAGCCACCGGTAGCTCCAATTGGGGGACATGCACCCGAGGCGTCTGTTGTCACTCCTGAACTTCAGGAGACCTTCGCACAATTTTTGAGCATGTTCGGTACCTTAGCTTAGGCGGGGTTCATTTCAGTTGCACCAACCATATCTCAGACTGGGGGAGGAGCTCAGACTCACGCAGCACGTACTCCAGAGCAGTGGGTCTATCTTGATCAAGTCCCAAAGGTTACACTAGTACAACCTGTTGTTCTAGTTCAGCCCAGGTTTAGGGCAGCAACATCTGAGGAGGAGCAACTTAGACTTCAGAGGTTCAAGAAGTATTACCCTCCTACTTTCAGTGGTTTGGCTTTAGAGGATGCACACATTTTTCTAGAGGAGTGCCACCATATTCTATACACCATGGGCATTGTGGAGACAAATGGGGTTGCTTTTACTACATTCCAGTTGTCAGGAGTAGCATATCGGTGGTGACAGGTTTACGAGGAAGGTAGCCTAGCTGATGCAACTTCACTTACATGGATTCAATTTTAAGAGTTGTTCTTGAGAGAGTTTGTTCCCCAGACCCTTAGGGATGCATGACGCACGGAGTTTGAACAGCTGCACTAGGGGTACTATGACCGTGATAGAGTATGTTGTTCGATTCAGAGATTGGCCAAACATGCACCTGCCTTGGTTTCTATAGTCAGAGAGCGAGTGCGACATTTCATCGAGGGGCTCAACTATGGTATTAGATTCAGCATGACTCAAGAGTTGGAAACAAATACCCCATATCAGCAGATAGTATAGATCGCACAGAGGTTGGAGGGTATGCGGGGCCATGAGAGAGAGGACAAGGAAGCCAAGAGGCCTCGAGGTACTGGAGGATTCAGTAGTGGCCATGCTGCAACTACATCCCGTCATGGTAGAGTCTATATGAGCTGTCCAGTTCACTCAACACTTCTAACTTCTATGGTACTCCAGTTATTTCGAGGTCTCAGGTTGCAAACTTTGCTCAGCCACTTTCTAGAACACCTCCTGCACAGGGTGCCTTCAACGGTCAGTCCAGCCGACCAGGCCCGAGCTAGTCCTAGAAGCCATACCCGCCGAGAGGTTGCTTTGAGTGTGGTGTTATACATCACATTGTTAGAGATTTCCCAAGACTCAGGAGGGGTGCACACCCATAGAATACTCAGGCTCCACGGAATAAGTTAGGTCCACAAACATCTTACGCCATGGTTGCTGCCCAAGTTGCCACTCCACCCGCACATCCATCTATAAATGGGGGACGGGTGAGTAGAGGTCGCTCTACAGGGGGAGGCTAGCTCAGATTCTATGCCTTCTTTTGGTCGAGTGACTTCGTTCCTGGTCTTCCTATTCCCTTCGCTTTCTCAGCCGCTGCCTTTATTAACTTTAAGAAAAGATTCTATAAAAGAATGTCAGCCACACTCTCATTTAGTCGATCTTGAGAGATGGGACCGGTTATATAATAGGGGACCACCCCATTCATCCAAAAGAGAAGGGAAGGCTACCACCGCAGGGCCCAATCATAATAAAAAAGAAAGGATAGAGGTAGTTGCTCGAGATGCAGTCATTACAGGTATGGTTCCGTCTTGCCATAGAGATGCGTCAGTCTTATTTGATCCGGGATCCACTTATTCATATGTGTCATATTACTTTGCTCCATATTTATATATATGTTGTGATTCTTTAAGTTCTCTTGTTTATGTGTCCATGCTTGTGGGAGATTTTATTGTTGTGGATTGTGTGTATCAGTCGTGTTTAGTTATTATTAGTGGTTTGAGACAAGATTTGATCTATTGTTACTTAGTATGGTATAATTTAATGTTATCTTGGGCATGTACTGGTTGTCGCCCTATCATGCAATCTTGGATTGTTATGACAAGATTGTGACGTTGGCTAGGCTAGATTTTCCACGGTTAGAGTGAAGGGGTGCATTTGATTATGTTCCTAGAAGATTTGTGTCATTTCCAAAGGCTCATCAGATAGTTGAGAAGGGGTGTGATGCATATCTAGCCTTTGTGAGAGATGTTAGTGTTGATACTCCTATCGTTGGTCGGTTCCGGTAGTAAGAGGCTTCCCAGATGTATTTCCAGCAGATCTTCCAGGCATGCCGTCCGATAGGGATATCACTTTTGGTATTGACTTGTTGCCGGGCACTCAGCCCATTTCTATTCCAACATATCATATGGCCCCAACGGAGCTGAAAGATTTAAAGGAGAAGTTGCAAGAGTTGCTTGATAAGGGTTTCATTTGTCCTAGTGTGTCGTCTTGGGGTGATTCAGTCTTGTTTGTGAAGAAGAAGGATTGTTCTATGCGTATGTGTCTTGATTATCGCCAGTTGAACAAGGTATAATGAAGAACAATTATCCATTTTCGTGCATTGTTGACTTATTTGATCAGCTACAGGGTGCTAGAGTGTTCTCAAATATTGATTTGCCGTCAGGTTATCATCAGCTAAAGATTCGGGATCCGGATATTACAAAGACTGCCTTTATCACTCGGTATGGTCACTACGAGTTTCTTATGATGTCATTTGGGCTGACCAATGCCTCAGTAGAATTTATGCACCTGATGAACAGTGTATACCAGCCATATCTTGATTCATTTGTCATTGTATTTATTGACAACATCTTGGTGTACTCTCGCAGCCGGGAGGATCATGAGCAATATTTGAGGATTGTGCTCCAGACCCTGAGAGAAAAGAAGTTGTATGTAAAATTCTCAAAGTATGCATTTTGGCATGATTCAATGGCGTTTTTGGTTCATTTGGTGTCTGTGATTGAATCAAGGTAGATCCAATGAAGATTGAGGCAGTTAAGAGTTGGCCCAGACCATCTTCAGCTACTGAGATTCAGAGTTTCCTTGGTTTGGTCGGGTATTATCGCCGTTTCATAGAGGGTTTCTCATCTATTGATGCACCTATGACCAGGTTGACCCAGAAGGGTGCTCCTTTCAGATGGTCCAAGGAGTATGAGGCGAGCTTTCAAAAGCTCAAGACTGCTTTGACTACAACCTTAGTGTTGGTGTTGCCTACGAGCTCCAGGTCTTACACTGTGTATTATGATGCGCCATATGTTGGCCTTAGCATGGTGTTGATGCAAGACAGTAGGGTGATTACCTACGCATCTCGGTAGTTGAGGACACATGAGAAGAATTATCCGGTCCACGACTTGGAATTGGCAGCTATTGTTCATGCATTGAAGATTTGGCAGCACTATTTGGACTTTGTCCTTTGTGAGGTCTTTACCTACCACTGGACTCTAAAACATCTGTTCAAATAGAAAGATCTTAACTTGCGACAACAAAGATGGTTAGAGTTGCTTAAAGTATAAGTTATCACTATTCTATATCATCCCAGGAAGGCCAATGTGGTGGTGGATACCTTGAGTCGAAAGGCGGAGAGCTTGGGAAATTTAGCATATCTACCGGCAGCAAAGAGGCCACTAGCCATGGATGTTCATGCCTTGGCCAAACAGTTTGTTAGATTGGATGTTTTAGAGCCCAATTGAGTTCTTGCTTGCATGGTTTCTTGGTCTTCTTTATATGATCGCATTAGATAGCGTCAATATGACGACCCCTACTTTTTTGTCCTTAAGGACACAGTACAACACGATGATTCCTATGAGGTTTGAATTAGAGATGATGGTGTGTTACAGATGCAAGGCTGATTATGTGTGCCCAATGTTGATAGGTTGCATGAGTTGATTCATGGCACAGAGTTCGTGGTGCCGCTAAGATGTATTAGAATTTGAGGCAGCACTATTGGTGAAGGAGGATGAAGAAAGACATAGTGGAGTATGTAGCTCGGTGACTAAATTGTCAACAGGTGAAGTGTGAGCATCATCGGCCAAACAGTTTTCTTCAGAGACTTGAGATTCCCAAGCGGAAATAGGAGCGTGTCACCATGGACTTCGTTGGTGGGTTCCCACAAACTCAGAAGAAATTTGACGCAGTACGGGTGATTGTGGACGGTTGACCAAGTCGGCTCATTTCATTCCTGTAGTGACTGCCTAATCCTTAGAGAAATTGGCTCAGATCTATATCCATAAGATTATCTGACTTAATGGCGTACCGGTACCCATCATCTCTGAATGGGGTATGTAGTTCACATCATGTTTCTGGAGAGCTGTACAACGTGAGCTAGTCACAGGGGTTGAGTTGAGTACAACATTTCACCCCAGACGAACAAATAGTCCGAGTGCACCATTCAGATATTGGAGGATATGCTCCGTGCTTGTGTTATGGATTTAAGGGGTTCTTGGGATCAGTTCTTGCTACTTGCGGAGTTTGCCTACAATAATAAATACCAATCGAGTATTCAAATGGCTCTTTATGAGGCCCTATATGGGAGACAATGGCGTTCTCTCATTGGTTAATTTGAGCCGGGAGAGGCTAAGTTATTGGCCACAGATTTGGTTCGAGACGCCTTGAAGAAGGTCAAGTTGATCCAGGATCGTCTTCGTACAGCCCAATCTAGACAGAAGAGTTATGCGGACCGGAAGGTCTGTGATGTTGCATTCATGGTTGGAGAGCGAGTCTTCCTTCGGGTTTCACCCATGAAGAGTGTGATGAGGTACGTGAAGAAAGGAAAGTTGATCCCTAGGTGTATCAAGCCTTTTCATATCCTTGAGAGGATTGGTGAGGTGGTTTATACGCTCAAATTACACCTAAATAAATGGTGTAAGGTGGTCGATGTCAAATATAATAACCCAACTAGGTTGGGGTCGAATCCAACAGGGAATAGGTGTGAAAAGGTTACTTGAATAGTGTGAAACTTGACTTAAGTCGTAATTTTACTCCCTTAGCTTAAAAGTGAATGTTGTAATTATGTGTAATAAAGAAAACTAGTGTGTTGTGATAATGTAATTAATTTGATTAAGGAAACCAAGGTTGTGTCCCCATCAATGGAATGTAATTCTATCAGTGTTAAAATGATATATTTCAAGTGGAAGGTCCTTTGATATGCAAATGGTTTCCAACTGACTACCCAATATTTCCCAATAGTTGGGTAGTATTTTCTCTTTATGATTTTTCCAAATATAAAAGAGTTGCAATTAATAATAACCAATTTATGCCAAATAGAATCCACTTATTCCTAAACGATTCTATTAAACAAGGTTTAAAGCCTTGAGTTTTTTATATTCAATTCTACCAAACCCCAACCCACTTTTCCAAGTAAAGATAGAGTGAAATGAAATTAGTCAATGTTTGAAACCACCAACAATAAATGAAGCATGAGAAATGAATAAATATCAACCAACCATTATACATATATTCAATGGTAAACACCCGTTAACATTACACTCATTTAGGGTCCACAACCTTAGTATTTAAAACTAGCTACTTATACTAGAATCCAAGAACAAAGCAATAAATAAAGTCACAAAACATACAAAGATACAAGATTCTCTTCAAAAGCTTCCAAATAAAGGTATATTCAATGCCTTCAATGTAGCCTCTTTTTCAGACAAGATGTCCCACAAAAACCCTAGTAAATCTATTTATATTGAGCCAAAAGTCAGGGCCAAATTTAGATAAAAATGCCCATGTAGAACACATTTGCGCTCGCAGAATAGGTTCTAAATCATGTATGTGGTCCACAGAAATACAAAGTCGCTGCATAATTGCACGCCAAGTTGCCCAGTTCCCCATCGCAGATCCATTATGCGGTCGGCATATTGTTTATGCGACTGCAGACTGCGTCGCAAAAGTGCTCTCGCAGAATCTCCTTTTACACTTATGCGGTCATTATGCGGTCCGCAGAAGCGTTATGTGGCAGCATAATAGACCGCATATTTCTCTCTTCAAGAGCTGGACCACTTGTTTCAGTCTGTGGTTGGTTTACGGCTCGCACATCACTTTCGCGGTCGCAGACCTACCGCATTTCTGCCTTCTATGGGTTTTTATCTTCTTTTCTTTGTTCTTGGTTCTTCAAGTCTGGTACACTGCAAGACACCAAAACTTCATAAGAAATGACTAAAAATTCTTTAAAATACGAGCTAAAGTCTATGTAATTAGTATCAAAAGTGCCGAATTTCTACGGCACATCAACACCCCCAACTTAGATTCTTGCTTGTCCTCAAGAAACTAAAACAAAATAATCCTATCATACACTACTCTATTTCCAATAGATTAGAAAATAGCAGTAAGTAGATGGTGCTGACTGTCAGCTAACAAGCACGTAACTTCTTTTATTCACTATTTGTGGAAGACAACGATTATTTAGCAATTCGACCAATCAGCTTGTAAACTTCGAGCCTCAAGAAAAATGACAGAATGCTACCCAGAGCTAAGTGTGCACTTGTATCCTACTTCAAGAACCTAACTTCTGCTAAATCTTGCAATTCATGCATGCTCACAACAAATAAAATCCCCAACTCACAAATATGTACAGGGGATATAATCAAACACTTTTGCACTCAGAAAGAAAGCTAAATGCTACAAGTATCAGTCCATATTCTTGCCCTTATTTTAACTCGCTGCTATCTCAGTAATAATTGGTTGTAGATCACCAAGGACTTTTCACGGGTTGTAGCGTAGGCTTCGGGACGGGTTGGATTAAGAAACCAACCAGGCAAGTTGATCACCAATCTGAGAGTTGGGCAAGTTGATCACCAATCACCAGACTCACTACTATCTCAGGAATAATTGGTTGTAGATCACCAATCTGAGAGTTGCATTAAGAAACCAACCGGTCAAGTTCTAGACATCAAAAGATAAGCATATACATTATTAATACAAATCCTCACTCACTCACAATTCATGAACTGTACGACTCAGCATAATATTAGCCCTCAAGTGAATGCAAGGCAACTCAAAGCTTCATCACATAATATTTGAGATTCTGAGTAAGCATAAAGTCAAAGAGCGAGCCTCGAGTTCACAATAATGACTAACCGTTTATTTAAAAAATTAGAAGGGTAAAATTTATTCAACAAAAACTTATCACATTCTTGAAGCTAGAACAACAACACCAAAAAAGTCAAAACGTTTCGTGCTACCGTCATGGTTCTACTATTACACTCTCGGAAAAGAACCCAGCGAAGAAAAACCAAGGAGAATTCATTGCTATCTACAAAATCTAAACTATTAAAGTAAAGAGTTTATATACAAGTTTCATACAAAAAATTTAACTACCCCACCCCAACCAAAAAGCATGCATTGTCCCCAATGCATTTGAGAAAGTAAGAGAAACGTTTCGGGGCATCCTGGGGCGCACTAAGCGCTAGGAGGGGCTGGAATATTCGAGGCAGTTGTGGGGTCAGATGTTGGCACTGTGGAAGCAACAAGTGGAACCTCAAACTATGGTGGTGTTTGAGGCCAGAATAGGAAGCTCTACCTGTTGTGAAGTTGGGTCTGAGGCATGGGAGCTACTAGCCTCACCTAGTGATGGCAGCATGGTCGAGGGAGTGCCCTTGGAGACCATGTCTGCAATGGAATCTGCAATTGTTGTCTGCACATCTGCTTCCTCCTCACCCTGTGTATCCGTATAGACAACAATTTGTTTGCCTCTATTGTCCCGTTGATCCTCATTCTCCTCAATAAATACATCTTCATCAGTCTCCTCCTCCTCCTTAGTGTATCACTCATCAGTATCCCCCTCAGACCCTCTGGATTCCTCCTCTGAATGAGTGTCAATGTGCATAACAGAGTTCAAAGCTTTTGAAGACTCAGTACCATGGGCCTCCGGAGCTTTCATGAGGTTTGTGAAATCAAGGTCCACGCTCGGAATGTGGGAGGTACCAGTGCTCTGATCCCTTTCCTCTGGAAGAAGGGAGGTCAAATCAAACTCCAAAGTTTGCATCTTGTGCAGCTCTGATTTCAGCTCAGTGACATCCTTTTGGAGTTGAGGCATATCTCCAGCTTCGCCTCGCTTGACCCTCTCAAAGCGCACTTCAAAGTGCTTAAGTCGATCTTCACAGGATTGATGCTGTTTTTGAAGAATGCTCACTAAGGTTTGGATAGGGGCCAGTGCTTGTTGGATGAGAGCTGGAAGTTCTTTTGTGAGCCTGTCTACTTTGGCATTGGTATGTTGTGCCAGTAGACCAAGCTTTCAGAGAGCCGATAAGGAAGCACGTGGCTATGGAGTGGTTGGTCTAGGTGTGGATATGGAGGTGGCTAGTTCGGAAGGAGTGTCAGGCATTGAGTGAGTAGCAGGTGTTGCTGAGTCTGTAGGAGGAGTAAGTGAAGGCTCTGGTGGGTTTTTTATCACCTTTTCTGCAGCATCACTGATCTGGGTGATATCAATATCTTAAACTGCCTTTTCGATGTGGTCATGTTTGGGGATAGGAGGAACTTCCCTAGCCTTACACAAAGCACTAATCAAACATGGGAAGGGGAGTGATGTTTCTTTCTGATTTGCTCTGATTCCAATCCCCCGGAATATAATGCCCTTATTAACTTTGATACCCGTCATGATGCATGCAGTGAGGATTGCCTTCTCAATGCTTATGTTGGTTTCATTTCTAGAAGGCCTTAGACGAGAGCAGACAAAACTGAGCCAATACCGGCCTTCTTGGGTGAGATACCTCTTGTGAATCTTTTGGTGCAGAGCTATCCAGGAGGGAGATCCCTTGGCTATGACAGAGGCAACCTAAGCACGCTCGGATTCCTTATTGGCAAGTTTTGCATCATATTCAGCCGTGTCTAGCTCCCAATCCTCAAAATATCTCTCGTTTATTGACGCAACATCAAAGAGTAATTGAACCCCTCAAACTAGGACAGGCTTCAAGAATACACAGTTCTGTTTCTGCTCAGCATTCCTGGAGGCAACATAAGCAGCATAAAAATCCCTAACGAGCGTCTCGTTATACTTCCGTGGAACTTGAGTGAAGAACTCCCACTGCACCCTTTTAATATTTTCAAGAACATGAGGGTAATTTTCCTTTAAACCATTCAAGCATAGCTACTTCTATTCAATGATTTTTCTCTTTGCTAAGACATCTTTGTACAGGTTCCAAGAGCCGGGAATCCCAAACCGCAGATCTTCACCACTTTTTCGACGTGTTTCAACACGGAGGTCAACGGATGGCATAAGATCAGTCTGTTCCTTCTCCTCTGCAGACTGGGAGGAGTGCTCAGATGTGTTTCTGGTTGTGTTATTCCTTGGGCGTTTGGATTGTTGTGCTTGTAGGCTCAGGGCAGCAACCCGTTTCTTCCCTCGAGCGGGAGGTGATCGCAATGCGAGAGACTTCTTCGGTGCCATTCATGCCAATGAATCAATGGGTGAGTAGTTGATATAGCATGGGAAACATATTGATAGAATATAAAGGAAGCAAGAAATATTTTCAAGGAGTTATGCGATCGCATAACAACTTTGTGAGCCGCAAAGCCATCACAAAATTACAGTACTTAGAAGCTAAATCAAGAATGCGATCGCAAAAGTGGCCGCATAACAACTTATGCGACCGCATATTGGTTGTGTTTTTCTCACCAGATGTGGCATCTTATCTGCCTCAGTCTGCGGCACTTTTGCGGTCAGCAAAATGATTCTTAGATCGCAAACCCAACCGTAGAAGGTCTTTTTAGAAGGCTACCTAGGGCACCTAAATGTGATGACTTTGCGGGCCGCATACTAGTTTTGCGGACCGCAAATTTAATCGTCCACAATCAAAAAATCGACCCACCCAACTTATCGAGCTTCTAACTGCGAAAATCAGACACTGCACACCTAATACATAGAGAAATTTCCCAACCCCTGTTCTCTACCCTATTTTGTGGGCTAAATCCGCAAGACCCAGTTTTCCTACAACATCAATTTTTCCCAAACACTGATTCTTACATCAATTACACACACACATCAAGGGATTGAGAAGAATGGGGAAGGGAATTTCAAGCACACAATCTTCTGCAACCATATTAAGCAAGAGAAAAAGGAGGAAATTTACATACCAGATATCTGAGTAGCTGAAGAATTCTTCCTGAGATACGAACAAGGTGACCTCTTTCTGTGCAATTCCTTTTATGTTTTTTCTGATTTTGTGTTGTTAATCCGTTATTTTTGGTCTTTTTCTTGTTATTTTTCTTTTCTCTTTTTTGTTGTTCGATGCTTATGCGTGTGTGAGTGAGGTTGTGCGACTGAAATACGGAGGGGGTTAGGGTTTAATACCTGGGAGTTCTGTGGTGGAAAAGTAGATCGCATAACACATTATGCGGTCACATATGTGTTATGCAATGAGTTAGTGACTGCTTGGCTAAAATCCACTTCGCGATGCATTATGCGGTCGCATAATTGTTATGCGGGCCACATAAATTGAAATCCCACCGCATTTTTGAGGGCCAAAATTGCATTTTCTTCTGAGTGTGTCTGCGACCACTATGCGGTCCGCAAAGCCATTATGCGACCACATAGTTTCCGTAGACCACATGTCCTGCTTTCCTTCATTCTTCTCAGTCCGTGCACCATGTTTCACTGTATTTTGGGATACGTGCATCCTAACACTCACGTCAAACTGCTCAACACCAATAACTAAACCTACAGAAATTGAAATCTAACAAAAAAATATTACCACACATGGGTTGCTTCCCAATAAGCTCTTGATTTAACGTCGCGACATGACGATGTTGACCCTATTTGGGCTAATCAGTGGTGAGGGTTAGTGTAGGACTATATTTGAGTGAGAATTGTTCTACCAAGTGCCTTTCTCTTATTGTTCCGAGGTAATGCTTGACCCGTTGGCCATTTACTTTGAAAGTTCTAGTCCCGTCCTCCGACTCCAATTCAATAGTGCCATAGGGGGACACATTCATAACTTTGAACGGGCCAGACCATTTGGATTTGAGTTTGCCCGGAAATAACTTGAGTCTTGAGTTGAAGAGTAAGACTAAGTCACCGGATTTGAATTCCCGCTTCAAAATCTTCCTATCATGAACAAACTTCATTATTTCCTTATACATGGCTGAACTCTCATAGGTTCCATCTCATTGAGTTGTGTCATTCTTAGGTTAGCAGCTTCGGCCCAATCAAAATTCAAATTTTTCAATACCCACATGGCTTTGTGTTCAAGCTCCACTGGCAAGTGCAATGCCTTACCAAAAACCAACTGGTATGTGAGGTGCCAATGAGAGTCTTAAATGATGTGCGATATGCCCAGAATGCATCATCTAGCTTCCTGGACCAGTCAGTCTTGTTTGCATTAACAGTTTTTGCTAGGATGTTTTTGATCTCCGTGTTGGAAACTTCAACCTGGCCACTCGACTGAGGATGGTAAGGGGTGGCCACCTTGTGCTTGACTCCATACTTTTCGAGCAGCCTGGTGAAGGTCTTGTTGCAAAAGTGAGAACCACCATCACTAAGGATGGCCCTTGGGGTACCAAACCGCGTAAATATGTTCTTCTTCAAGAAAACGGTTACACTCTTTGCCTCATTGTTGGGCAAGGCAATTGCCTTGAACCATTTGGAGACATTGTCCACTGCCACCAAGATATATATCATGCCATAAGAGCTCACGAAGGGACCCATGAATTCTATCCCCTACACATCAAAGATCTCGACCTCCATCACAAAGTCATAGGCATCTCATCTCTTCTAGAAATTGATCCTTGTCTTTGACATTGATCACATGCCTTGACCATTTGATTTGCGTCTTGGTAGATCGATGGCCAATAGTAGCCATATTCAAGCACTTTTGCCGCAGTATGGTTTCATGATGGCCCCCAAATGGGGAGTCATGACATGCTTTGAGAATTTGCATTACCTCATCTTCCGGAACACAACACCGAATGATGTTGTCGGCACAATTACGGAACATAAAGGGTTCCTCCCAATAGTATTGCCTACACTTCCCCAAGAACTTTTTCTTTTGATAAGCTTCTAATCTATTGGGAATAAGGTCACTAAACAAGAAGTTAGAAATGTCGGCATACCAAGGAGAGAAGGTGCTAAACAATGACAATATGTTCTCATCTGGAAAGGCATCATTAATTTCAAGATCTTATTTTGGTCTCCCTGCCTCTTTAAGCCTAGATAGGTGATCCGCAACTTGATTCTCTGTCCCTGTCCGATCCTTGACTTCAAAGTGAAACTCTTGTAACAAAAAAATCCACCTAATAAATCTTGGTTTAGCATCCTTATTAACCATAAGATAGCATAGAGCAGCATGCTCGGTGTAAACTATCACTTTGCACCCCAACAAATAGGCCCGAAATTTTTCAAAAGCATAGATAATGGCAAGCAGTTCTTGCTTAGCCACGGTGTAATTCATTTGTGCTCCATTGAGTTTCTTGCTTGCATAGTAGACAGGATGAAGGATCTTATTATGTTGTTGACCAAGTACCGCCCCAATAGCTGCACTACTGGAATCACACATGAGTTCAAATGGAAGGGATCAATCAGGTGTGATAATAATAAGTGTCGTGGTGATCCGTGATTTCAATTCCTCAAAATATTTGAGACACTTCTCATCGAATTCAAACTTTGCATCTTTTTCAAGGAGCTTGCACATTCGATTGGCAAATTTTGAGAAGTCCTTGATATAACGCCTATAAAAACGAGCATGCCCCAAAAAACTCCGAACACTTTTTACCGAAGTGGGAGGAGGAAGCTTGGAAATGATTTCGATATTTTCTCGATCAACCTCTATGCCTTGCTTGGAAATTTTGTGGCCTAGAACAATGCCATTGTCCACCATGAAGTGGCACTTTTCCCAATTTAGCACAAGATTGGTTTCCTCATATCTTTTGAGAATTTGTCTAAGGTTGTCAAGGAAATTATCAAAGGAGTCACCAATTACAGAGAAGTCATCCATAAAAACCTCTAAGAAATCCTCCACTATGTCCGAGAAGATTGACATCATACATCGTTGAAAGGTAGCCGGGGCATTGCATAGCCCAAATGGCATATGGCTAAAGGAAAAGGTTCCATATGGGCATGTGAATGTTGTCTTCTCTTGATCTTCTAAGGCGATGTTGATTTGATTATAGCCAGAATAACCATCCAAGAAGCAATAGAATGACCTTCCCGCTAGCCGATCAAGCATTTGATCAATAAAAGGCATAGGGAAATGGTCCTAGCAAGTCGCATTGTTGAGCTTCCGGTAGTCCATGCAAACTCTCCACCCAGTCACCATCCTTGTTGGGGTGATCTCATTTTTTTTCATTTTGAATCACGGTTACACCTTATTTTGTAACGATCTGACTGGTCGTTTTGATCTCTAGCGCATCGTTCAGCGGTTTGAGACCATTAACAACTTTACTTCAGGTGTTATGACTTGCACACATGGTCGGAATTGAATTTTGGGAAGTTCAGAGTCGATTTGGAAAGAGAATTATCATTTCGGAAGCTTTAAGTTGGAAGAATTGGTTGAGTTGTGATTTTCGAGTAAACGACCTCGGAATCAAGATTTGAAGGTTCCGGCAGGTTTGTATGATGATTTCGGACTTGGGTGTATGTTCGGATCGGATTTTGGATGACCCGAGAGCGTTTCAGCGCCTATTGTGGAAGTTCACATTCTTGGAAGAAATTCATAAATTTGGGTTGAAGTGTGTTTATGTGTTATCGATGTGCGTTTGGAATTTCGAGTCCGGGAATAACTTTATATGGTGATTCTGGTTTTGGGAGCGCGACCGGAAGTGGATTCGGAGGTCCATAGGTCATTTTTGGGTCATTTAGCTAAAGTTAGAAATTTGAAGGTTTTTGAGGAGTTCAACCGAAAGTGGAAATTTTGATATCGGGGTCGGATTTCTATTTCGGAGGTTGGAGTAGGTCCGTAATGTCGAATATGACTTGTGTGAAAAATTTGAGGTCAATCAGACGTGATTTGATAGGTTTCGGCATCGAATGTAGCAGTTGGAAATTTTAAAATTCACTAAGCTTGAATTGGAATGTGATTCACGATTTTAGCGTTTTTTGATGTGATTTGAGGCCTTGAGCAGGTCCGTGAGATGTTATGGGACTGGGTCGTGTAATTGGAAGGGGTCCCGAGTGCCTCGGGTGTGTTTCGGGGTGGTTTCGGATCATTTCGGGCTATTTTGCAATGGCTGATGTTGGTGTCTGGTGTTGTTCTTCACGTTCACGAGGATACTCTCGTGTTCGCGAAGAAGGATTTGGCTTCAGGTACTATGTTCTTCGTGTTCGCGTAGAGAGCCTCGCGTTCGCGACGAAGAAAATATATGTTACGCAAGTCTGACTTCGGAGGCTCATATCTCGTAATTTATAAGGAATATTGAGATGATGTAAAACAAAAGTTATAGCCCATTGTGTCTATTTTCTATAAATTTAAACCATTTAGCATTTGAATTTGTGTACAAAGAGTTATGGCTGGTACACTTCAGGGTGTCTGGGAAGATGAAGAAGACACTTCAGGGTGTCTGACTTTGGAAGCTTATATCTCGAAATCTATAAGGAATTGGGAGATAACCAAAACACGAAAGTTGTAGATCTTGAAGTCTATTTGTCATAAAATTAAATCATTTATCATTTGGAGTTTTGTGAGAAAAGTTATGACTATAATACTAGAGGCTTTCTGAGAAGAGTTTGGAATGGCTTTTCGAGAATTTTTGTTCTTCGCCAACATGAGGGCAGGCCCGCGAACGCTAAAAAGAGTTTCCTAGCAGTGTATAAATTTTAAAAAAATGGGTTTGGCTCATTTCATGTCATTTCCTCTGTGGGAGACGACCTATGGGCGATTTTGGAGCTCCAACTTCATCATATATGTCAATGTAAGTGATTCCCACCTATTTCAAGTTAAATACTTGGATTATATATATATATATATATATATATTAATATGGAAATTAGTGAAAACTTGGGGTTTTGGTAAAATCTATAAATTAGTATTTTTGGATTTTGACCACGAATTTGGGCATGAAATTGAGAGTAAATTATATATATGAGTTAATGAGGCTATGGGTAAAGTTTATCTTTGCAAAATTTCAGAATCCGGGCAGATGGGCCTGAGGGTGATTTTAATCGACTTTTCGATCGGGGTTAGAAATTGTTATAAATTGGATTATAATGAGTATTTGAGTATATATTTATGGGTTTACACAATTTTTGGCTAGCTTTGGGGAGTTGCGCATCAATTTGAGTCATCGGAAGGGCTTGGAAGCCGGTTATGGAACTTCGGAGTGAGGTAAATCTCCTTTCTAACCTTGTAAGAGGGAATTGTCCCCATAGGTGAAATAATTAATTATGTGATACTATTTGTGGGGGGCTACGTACGCACGAGGTAACGAGAGTCCGTACGTAGGTACTAGTTATGCCTAAGTCTGGGTAGTTTTAGGCTCACATCATGCTTTGTTGTTATTATATTTGGCTTGTGTTTATTGTTTGC
This sequence comes from Nicotiana knightiana, assembly GCA_005239525.1. Classification (NCBI taxonomy): domain Eukaryota; kingdom Viridiplantae; phylum Streptophyta; class Magnoliopsida; order Solanales; family Solanaceae; genus Nicotiana; species Nicotiana knightiana. The sequence goes on along the minus strand of ML385226.1, from coordinate 4,726 downwards.
TTGAGAAGAAGCTGGATTGAGCATACTTATTAAATATTTTTGAAAGGAATCGAAAATTGTTATAAAAATGGGAATCTTGAAAGTTCATGTTTTGAAAAGAAATGGAAGAATACTTTAATAACTCGAGAAGTCTATGTGTAACTGTGTCGCATGTATGATTTGCGAGCGGAGTAAGTCCTCCTACCACGCTGGAAATGCGTACATATGGGCCTGACCTCCACCTGCTCGACCTTCCCCTCTAGGGCGGCCTCTAGCTGACTGACTACCACTCCTGGCTGCCTGGATGGGGGTGAAGTAACTGGGGCTGAAGTCGAGGGCTGGCCCCTCTGCTGAGAAGAACCACCAGGACGACATGGACACTGGCTCCACATGTGCCCAAACTCGCCGCACTCGAAGCAACTCCCTAGAGCTGGAGATGAGGACTGATAGAAACCCCTGGCTCCAGAATGGCCACTAGAAGAATCATGCATAGAAGAACTCTGAACTGGTGCTGCTCGAGCTGCACTCTGAGCTAGGAGGGCATCGAATAAAGAACGGCCTGGCTGTGAACCGCGGAGACCATGCCCCGATGATGCACCACTATAGGCTGGGCGGACTGGCTGAGGAGGACTGAATAAACATCCTCTACCATGATGAAACTGCCCCTGGAAGGAGCACCACTACAACTTCCCGATCCACGAGGCCTCTTTGCCTCCCTCTCCTCCCGCTCCTGGCAGCAAACCGACTCAATATCTCGAGCAATATCAACAACCTGATCGAATGTAGCATCTGATACTCTATACCGGGTCATGAAAAGGTCGACCTGATAAGTGAGATCATCCACAAACCTCCTAATCCTCTCCCTATCAGTAGGGACCAACTCGGTGGCATGACGAGCCAACTCCAAAAACCGCATCTCGTACTGCGTCACTGATAGCTCCCCCTGATGCAGCTGCTCAAAAAGCCTGTGTTGCTCCTCCTTGTGAGACTGGGGTACATACTTCTCCAAAAATATAATGAAGAACTGCTGCCAGGTGAGGGGTGCTGAACCAACAGGCCTACACCTCTCAAAAGACTCCCACCAAGTGAAAGCAGCACCAAAAAATTAAAAAGTAGCAAATGAGACCCCACTGGTCTCCAAAATCCCAACAGTACGCACCATCCTCTGACACTTATCCAGAAAACCCTAGGCATCCTCGCCCTCAGCAACACTGAATGTCGGAGGCTGTAGTCTACTAAACCTCTCCAGTCTACGTTGCTCATCCTCTGGCATAGCCGGAACCACGAAGTCCCGAACTGGAGCAACCGGCTGGGCTGGAACCACACCCGGTGTCTACTGGCCCTGAGTAGCCGTCTCAGGTGTCCGAGAAACTGGAGTCTGACTGCCTCCCCCGGCCTGAGAAGTAGCGGCAATTGCCTGAGCAAGGGTGGTACACACAGTCAAGATCTGAGCCAAGGTTCCTGAAAACCCGAAATAACAATAGGCACTGCCGGTGCCTGAGCCTGTCCCGCTAGAGCATCTACGGCGAGAATTTGATCCTGGACAGTAGGGGGATCAACTAGTACTGCCCTGGCTACTGCACGGGCTGGCCCCTACCTCTACCACGGCCTCGACCGCGGCCTCGACCTCTTGCTGGTCTAGCCGCTGGTTGATCACCCTGATTGGTAGCGCGAGTCCTCACCATCTGTGAAAGAATGAAACAACAGAAGTTTAGATTTCCAGAATCAACAAAATGGCACGACATAATTCAAGAAAAATGAGATACTTCCTAAGGGTTCCGCAGCCTAATAAGTACAGACGTCTCCGTACCGATTCGCAAGACTCTACCAAACCTGCTCATGACCGTTGAGTCCTATGTAACCTAGGCTCTGATACCAACTTGTCACGACCCCAAATCCTAAACTGGTCGTGATGGCGCCTATCGTAGAACTAGTCTAGCCAATAATCACATAATTACAGTTTCTTTCCAAAATCCCAACCATTTTCAAACATTTCATAAAGTATATAGAATTACTGAATCCATTAGGCAAAATAAACAGCTAAACAGTCTAAACCATCCCCAAAATCCGTAGTCAACATGTCATGAGCATCTAACGTACATGCCAAAAGTCTACTATTATGATACAAAACCTCTGAATAAATAACTAGGTACAACATAAGAAGGAAAACAGAGATGTTGCGGACGTTGAACAGCTACCTCTATATCCCAAACTCCGGCTCCGCACGGAAGAGATGGCTAACACTCAGCATAAGCTCATGTATCTGCACACAGGGGTGTAGAGAGTAATGTGAGTACGTCAACTCAGTAGTAATGAGAATAAATCAAGTCTAAGCGGCAAGAAACACATAAAAATCAATATCATCAGCTCACAATATGCACAGCCTTTCGTTCCAACAGTATATACATAGATATATGAAATCAACATGCCTTAAAACCAACTTAAGAAAAATCCTTTGAAAAATGTGTTTTCCAACAATTTCAGAAATAAAATTAACCGAAGGATTTAGTGTAAAATGAAATAAATCATAAGTATTCCCTCGGGAAAAAACATGAATCATAAATCGCCCCTCAGGTATAACATCAGTCACCACCTCACAGCCACTCAGTATCAGCCCATTGGGCAACCTCATTGTCATCATGCCTCCCAATCACTCGTCACTCGGCACTCGCACTCAGTAGGTACCTGCGGTCACCTCGTGGCGTATCATATCCTCACAATCAGGCCCTCGAACTCACTCAGTCAGAACCTCTCAAAAGCCCCTCGGGCGTATCAGTAAAACGGGGTACTTGACCCAAAACATCATTTTTATATCTCAAAATAGTGTAAATAATGCTAAGTTTCGAAAACAGTTAAGCACAATATGACTGAGTGTAAATCATAAATCAACAGTGAGGAAATAGCAGTAAAAATCCCCCAAGGGGTCCAAACAAGTCGGCACGAGGCCCCAAACATGCCTTATAGCCCAAATATATCAATAGTTTTAGAACACAATTTAACATAGGGTTTAGAGTAAAAATATGCAACTAAATAGTTGCCGCAGGAGGACCAAGTCCAATCCAAAAATCAGTGCGCACCACATACTCGTCATTCGACATGTGCTCCATTCTAAAAACAATAAGAAATATGAAGTCCGAAGTTTCATACCCTTAGGACAAGATTTATAACCATTCTTACCTCTACCAGGCCACAATACTAATCTGCGATGCTCTTGCCCCTCAGATTGGATCCCTATTGCTCCGAATCTAACCAAAACCAGGTTAACATCATCAATATACGCTAAAGCGACAAAACCCAATCGAAAACTTTCAATTTAGACACAATTCTCGAAATTCGGCCAAACCCGAGCCCCGGGCCCACATCTCAGAATTTGATAAAATTTACATCACTAGAATCCTCTTCCTCCCATGATTCTATACATACCAAGAACACCAAAATCGGACCACAATTTCCCACTCAAATCCTCAAAAGAAAATTCCAAATCCATGCACTTAACTTCCCCAAATTTTGGATTTAAATTCAAAAATTTTCCGATTTAATTACTTAGAAAATGACATAGAAGCGAGTTATAAAGTTGAAAACTTTACCTCCAAGTGATTCCCTTCGATTTCCTCTTCAAACCCTCTCAAAGAGCTCCCAAATCGTTCAATGATGGAGGAAAAATGAACTAATCTCGCAACAATGGCCTTTTAACACATTCTGCCTAGCACTATAATTTTCTTCAGTGCGATCGCGACTCAAGCCATGCGATCGCAATGCACAGCCCAGACCACTCTACGCGGTCGCATACCAACACTCACAATCGCATAGAACAAATCTCCATCCCCCACACGCGCTTCAGAACCTTTATGTGATCGCACCAAGGGCCACGTGATCACACTGCTTCACCTGCCCAACCTATGCGATCATAATCCTTATCACGCGATCGCATAGAACAAATTGTCTGGACCAGTCTTTTACTCTACGCGATCGCGGATGAATCCACGCGATCGCAGTGAAGAATTCACTGCTGCTAAAACACCAGAAAAACAGCAGACTCCTTAAGACCAAAAATGCCCGTTTGAGCATCTGAAATACACCCGAAGCCCCCGGGACCTCAACCAATCCTAGAAACACACCCCATAACATCATTCAAACTTAGTCGAGCCTTTGAAACACCAAAACAACACGAAAATACCAAAATTACATCAAATTCAAGCCTATGAACTTTGAAACTTCTAAATTTCGCCAATGATATCGAAACCAACCAAAACATATCCGATTGACCTGAAATTTTGCACACATATCCAAAATGACATTACAAACCTGCTCCAACTTCCGAAATTCCATTCCANAACTAACTTTCGCCAATTCAAGCCTAATTCTACACCGGACATCAAAACATCATTCCGAACACACTCCTAAGTCCCAAATCACCTAAAGAAGCTATCCGAGCCATAAAATCCACATTCCGAGGTCGTTTACCAATAAGTCAATTCCCAGTTGACTTTTTCACCTATTAAGCTAATTTAAGAGGCTAAGTGTCTCAGTTCTCACCACGACCACTCCGAACCCGAACCAACCAACCGACCCAACACAACATAAATAGGCTAAGAAACAGATGATAAAGCAGAAACAGGCGAAACGGGGCTAATCTCACGGAACGACCGGCCGGGTCGTTACATCATGGTACCATATAAAATTAATACATACACTAATGCTTCATTAAAACATCCATGTAAATATATATATATATATATATATATAT
>ML385224.1:0-57969 GCA_005239525.1 Nicotiana knightiana | reverse complement strand
CTTGATTTTTCACTAATTTAGGTAGTTAATTGAGCTAGAAATCCATGCATGAAGCTAATATTAAAGTTGATTTTACTTACCTTAAATGACCAGGTCATTTGCCCCTCAACAATGGTGGAGATCGCCCCAAGGAAGAAGAAGAAGATGAGAAAAATGTGTTAAGACTCGTGTATAAAAACACATTGTCTGGACAGTGTTTTCGCACCTGCGGCTCGAGGACCGCACCTGCGATCTCGCACCTGCGAGCAAAGGCTCGCACATGCGGAAATGGACTGGGGAACCTAGGCCCGCACCTGCGGAGTGGAGACCGTACCTGCGGAACATTGTCCACACCTGCGTGAATTGGCCAGACCACTGAGGGTCGCACCTGCGACTGGTCAGCCGCACCTGCGGTCACACCAGAACAGGTGCACCAGCAGCTGTTTTAGCTGGTTTTTGGCCTCGTGTGGTGTCCGAGAGGCACCTAGGCCCACCCGAGCCCCCGTCCAAATATACCAACAAGCCCCAAATCATAATATGGACTCGCTCGAGCCTTCGGAACACCCAAAATAACGCTAAAACTTAAAATCACACCTCAACACCCCAATAACCAAACTTAGGAACTTTAAGTTTTCTAGACTTCGCTAACAACGCGTCGAACCGACCTATACAACTCGGAATGACACCAAATTTTGCAGGCAAGTCATAATTAACATAACGGAACTATTCCCGGTCTCAGAATTATGTTTGGATCTCGATAACACAAAAACACGTCCCAAAACAACATAGAAACTTAAGGAACTTCTTATTTCAACATTGGAAGCCGAAATGCCCCCGGGTCATCAGAAACTCATTCCGAACATACGCTCAGGTCCAAAATCATCACACAAAGCTACTGGAACCGACGAAACTCGATTCCGAGGTCGTTTACCCAAATTGTTAACCGAAGTCAAACTTGGCCTTAAAGGCCAACCTTATGGAACCAATTGTTCCTATAGCACTCTAAACACCCCCGAATCCCGGACCACCAGTCCCTGCAAGTCATAAATCATAAAATGCCGCTATGGGAAGTTTTCATTTGGGGGAACGGGGTTTGATAACGCAAAATAATCGGTCGGGTCGTTACACAGGGAGACCATGTCAAAGGGAGCTATGATGTGGTACCACAATTTACCACCTAATTCTATTGATTTATTTGCTATGCTCGCAGATTCTTTTGTAAAGGCGCACATCGGATCCATCAAGGTCGAAACTAGGAAGTAGGACCTTTTTAAGGTAAGGTAGAAGGACAACGAAATGCTTAGAGAGTTCGTGTCTCGATTCCAAATGGAATGAATGGATCTGCCACCGATCGCAGATGATTGGGTTGTTCAAGCTTTCACCCAAGGACTCAATGTACGAAGCTCAGTGGCTTCACAGCAGTTGAAGCAGAATTTGATAGAACACCTGGTTGTTACATGGGCCGATGTGCATAATCGATATCAATCAAAGATCAAGGTCGAAAACAACCAACTTGGGGCTCCTTCCGGGTCCGTTTATCCTATCAGGCCCGTTGATAGAATCAAGAGGGACATTGATCTAGAATCAAGGTCGAACAGGGATCGGTACCAGGCATATAATGGAGATCGTAGGAGCAGCGGATCTTGGGGAAACCCTGTACAAAATGAAAGGAAGAATGACTGAGGCCAAAGATCTTGAAGGATCATGAGCAAGAATGGCTTCGATAAGCCTATCAGACCTAAAGAAGCATCACGATTATCAGAATATAACTATAATATGGATGCAGTCGCCATTGTATCGGCTATCGGACGCATCAAAGATACTAAATGGCCTCGACCTTTGCAGATCGATCCGGCCCTGAGAAATCCCAACCAAATGTGCCACAGAACGGAAGATTGTCAACACTTGAGAGAAGAAGTAGCCCGATTATTCAATGACGGGCACCTTCGGGACTTTCTACGTGATCGAGCCAAGAATCATTTCAGAAACAGGGATTCCAACAAACAAAATGAGCAAGAAGAACCTCAACACGTCATTCATATGATTATCGGAGGAGTTGATATTCCCCAACGACCGATGTTAAAATGCACCAAAGCGTCGATCACGAGGAAGAAACGAACTCGGGACTATGTACAAGAAGGAACTTTGTCTTCCAATGATGAGGACGCATAAGGAATCATGCATCCCCATAATTATGCACTGGTAATATCTGTACTCGTGAATAAAACTCGAGTTAAACGTGTGTTAATTGATCTAGGTAGTTCGGCCAACATCATTCGATCAAGGATCGTAGAACAACTCGGCCTACAAAACCAAATCGTGTCTGCGGTCCGAGTACTAAACGGATTCAACATGGCTTGTGAAACTACTAAGGGGGAAATAACGTTGCCAGTAAACGAAGAGGGGACCATCCAGGAGACCAATTTTTATGTGATCAAAAGGGATATGATGTATGACGCCTTGTTTAGGAGACCATGGATCCACAACATGAGGGATGTGCTCTCGACCCTTCACCAAGTGTTAAGATTCCCAACACCAGAGGGGATCAAAATAATCTACGGGGAGCAGCTCGATGCGAAGGAAATGTTTTTCGTTGATGAAGTGATTCCGATATCAATACTCTCATTGATAAAGGAGTCGGATTCAAAATCAAATCAGGAACCCATTAGAAATCACATATGTCGGCCTCGACCCCACTAGATAAGCAAGGGACTGAAGAAGACAATGATTATGAGGTCCCTCGATACTTCATAGTCCCCGATGACTCCGACGCTACCAAATCAACGGTCCAAGAGTTGGAGCAGGGCATACTGATCGAACATCTGCCTGATCGAAAGGTATACCTGGACATGGGGTTACCTCCCGAGCTCAGGAAAAAACTCATTCAATTTTTTATAGCTAACATGGATTTTTTTTCTTGGTCCCATATCGACATGACAGGGATCCCACAGGAAATCACCACCCATAAGCTAAGCTTGGTCCCGAAATTCCATTCGGTGAAGCAAAAAAGGAGACCCTAGTCCGAGATCAAGCATGCCCTCATCAAAGATGAGGTAACTAAGCTTCTTAAAATAGGATCCATCTGAGAGGTCAAATACCCTAAATGGCTAGCAAACGTAGTAGTAGTCCCTAAGAAAAGGAACAAACAAAGAATGTGTGTGGATTACAAGGATTTAAATAAAGCATGCCCCAAGGACTCTTTTCCTTTGCCTAACATCGATCGCATTATCGATTCCACGGCCGTCCACGAGATCCTTAGTTTTCTCAATGGCTATTCCGGGTACAACCAAATACAAATGAACCCGGATGATCAGGAAAAGACCTCGTTCATCACTAAGTATGGCACCTACTGTTATAGTGTAATGCCATTTGGATTAAAAATGTTGGTGTCACTTACCAAGGCCTAGTAAACCGGATGTTCGAAAAACAAATAGGGAAATCTATGAAAGTTTACATTGATGATATATTAGTTAAGTCCCTACGAGCAGAGGACCATTTGAAGCATTTGCAGGGAACCTTCAATATATTGAGGAAATATAACATAAAGTTGAATCCGGAAAAATGTGTGTTCGGGGTCGGGTCAGGTAAATTTCTCGGATTCATGGAATCAAACCGAGGAATCGAGATCAACCCCGACAAGATCAAATCTATCGAGGATATCACGGTAGTAGACAACGTGAAGGCCGTGCAAAGTCTAACTGGGCGCATAACCGCCCTGGAGCGATTCACCTCGAGGTCCTCCGATAAGAGTCATCAATTTTTCTCGTTGCTGAAGAAGAAAATTAACTTCACATGGACTCTGAAATGCCAACGGGCCTTGGAAGAGCTTAAACGATACTTGTCAAGCATGTTGCTGCTTCACACGCCGAGGGCAGATGAACAATTGTACTTATATCTGGCAGTATCAGAGATAGAGCTAAGTGGAGTCCTAGTTCATAAAGAATAAGGTACACAATTTTCCAATTTATTATGTTAGTCGGACCTTGGGTGAGGCCGAAACTAGGTATCCCCACCTAGAAACAGTGCCGCTCACTTTGATAAGCGCCTATAGGAAACTGAAATCGTACTTTCTATGTCACCCTATATGTGTTTTGACAACTTATCCATTGAGAAATATAATGCATAAACCCGAGCTTTCGGGACGATTGGCCAAATGGGCCACAAAAATTAGCGGGTACGATCGACCCCGGACAACCATTAAGTCCAAATTTAGGCAGATTTCGTGGCTGACTTCATGTCGGCCCTAATACCCAAGGTAGAAAGAGATTTGTTGGTAAATTCGGGGACGTCCTCGAGAATATGGATCCTCTTGACGGACGGTGCATCAAACGCAAAGGGGTCCAAACTCAATATCGTACTAAAGTCGCCCACAGGTAATGTGATTAGATAATCTATTAGAATTGTGAAATTGATTAATAACGAGGAGAATATGAGGCCATGATTGCAGGTCTCGAACTAGCCAAAAGCTTGGGGGCGGAGGTGATAGAAGCCAAGTGTGACTCCATCCATGTGGTGAATCAAGTTAATAGAACGTCGAAGTCAGAGAAGAACAAATGCAAAGGTACCTAGATAAGTTACAAGTAACTTTACATCGATTTAAGGAATGGACTTTGCAGCACGCACCTTGAAATCAGAATAGTGAGGTTGATGCCCTCGCAAACTTAGGGTCGTCGGTCGAGGACGAAGAGCTCAACTCAAGGGTCGTTGTGCAACTCATGAGGTCGGTAGTCGAAGAAGGTCACGCCGAGATAAACTCCACGAGCTTAACTTGGGATTGGATAAATAAATACATAAAGTATTTTAAGACTCGGAAACTTCCCTCAGATCCAAAAGAACCGAGGGCCCTATGCACCAAGGCAGTCCGGTTCACCTTGTCTGAAGACGGAACCTTATTCAAAAGAATGTTCGATGTCCTACTAGCGATATGTCTGGGACTGGGAGATATCGAGTATGTTATGAGGGAAGTTCACGAGGGCACTTGCAAAAATAATTCAGGCATCGAATCATTAGTTCAAAAGGTAATCAGAGTCGGCTATTACTGGATCAACATGGAAAAATATGCGAAGGAGTTTGTTCGAAAATGTGACAAATGCCAAAGATATGAACTGATGATTCAACAACCCAGGGAACTGTTGCATTCAGTCTTGTCTCCATGGTCATTCATGAAGGTGGGGAATGGACATCGTTGGCCTTCTTCCATGGGCACCAAGTAAGGCTCAATTTATCTTATTTATGACTGATTATTTTTCTAAGTAGGTTGAGGTACAGGAATACAAGAAGGTTAGGGAGAAGGAAGTCATCGACTTCATTTGGGACCATATCATATGTTGGTTCGGGATGCCATCCGAAATTGTGTGTGACAACGGGAAATAGTTCATCGGCAACAAAGTGACCAAGTTGCTCAAAGATCATAAGATCAAAAGAATCTTATCGACACCTTATCATCCTTGCAGAAATGGGAAAGCCACCAAAAAAACATCATCCAAAACCTGAAGAAGAGGTTAACCGACGCCAAAGCGAAATGGAAGGAGATCCTACCCAAAGTCCTTTGGGCATACCGCACGACTACGAAGATCACTACTAGGGCTACTCCATTCTCATTGGTTTATGGCGTTGAAGCCCTAAGTCTGGTCGAAGTCGGGGAGCCAAGTATGAGATACCGATATGCAACAAATGAGTCAAATGGCGAGGCCATGAGTATGGGCTTGGAGTTATTTGATGAAAGGCGTGAAGCCGCCCTTGTTCGGTTGGCTGCCCAAAAACAACGGATTGGGAGGTACTACAATCGAAGAGCAAACCTTTGATATTTTAATGTCGGGGACTTAGTGCTAAGGAAAGCCACCCTAAACATCAGGAATCCGAAAGAAAATGTAAATTGGGTCAGAATGAGGAAGGACCGTACCATATTCTCGAGGCCACCGAGAAAGGGTCCTACAAGCACGTGTTGCCCTCTTTTTTCCTTGGACCGGTTTTGTCACAAATGGATTTTTCAGCAAGGTTTTTAACGAGGCAACAATGGATCGTGCTAACTTAGAATCAAGTCTGATTATGAGTTGGTACCGAAGATCAATTCAACAATATCTGAGGTTCCTCTACAATCAACCTCGAATACTGGAGGGGGGGAGATACCCTCGGATATGTATTACCTTTGGATATCAACTTTAGCAAGGAAATTACTTTGTAAAGGAAGGGTCTCGATAGATAGGATTTATTGTAAGGGCAAAACGGTCAAATGAACTGTGTCCACATAGATCGCTCTAGCCCTGGCATAAAACATGTTTGCATGTATGACTGTTTTGCACAAGATTAAAGAGAAGTACTTTCCTTGCAATCATCTTATATTTTAAAAATTTCCTCTTTACATCCCTTAAAGAGTTTCGTTCTTTCGATCTCCTAAAAATAACGAGCCCAAGGGCAATCCATAGACCACTCCCTCACACGGGGACTGCCGTCCGAAAAACTCGAACACCCCAAGTCACTAGGCCACGGAGGAATGAGACCTATTAGGCAACTCCCCGATTTTTAAAGGCCACGACCACCCCACCTGGGGACTGTTATCTTGGGCAAGCCCGGATAGCTCGAGAAAACAAGTCTAGTGGGAAACTCCCAAACTAGAAGGCTACGACCGAATTAACACGACTCGGAGACGTCTGAAACTCGTAACAAAAACTTGGCCTTCGAAAAAGAAAATTTTCGCAACCAGTTCTAAAGGCTACCCTCGGCAAACTACAATTTCGCTACCTACGTGGGGAAAAGATTTCGATAACACTGAACCCCCAAGACGCCTTAAAACAAAGTAAGGCAAAGACATGGTTTATTCGAACTTTTGGACATAGCCTAATTATTTTATGATAAGGCGTTCCGGCCCTTATGAATATAAGTAAATAAGCAAAGGGAAATTTGAAAGCCAAAAGGGAAAGAAAGCCTTGTATATATAATCTTTTTACAAAGGACAGAATGGCCCGGTATAGGAATGTACAGTGGTCAAACGGCCCCAAAAAGATGCAAAAAGCAAAAACGTCTAAAGACGTAAGTGGCTTGATCCTCATTGGAGGCAGCGTCTTTATCTTCGGGGTCTTCCCCACCTTCAGATTCAAACAAGCTCTCGGAGCCTTCCTCGGGAAAAATCAACTTACGGGCCCTGGCTTCTTCTACCTTGGCATTCTCGATTTCCGCCAATATGTCAAAGGCATGGACTCCCTCGAGGGCTTCACTCCGAGCTTCCCACCTTGCATGATCCACCATGCTCTTGATTTTTGCCTGTATAGCCTCGACGTCAACCTTGAATTGGGCCACTCTAGCAGCGGCCTTGGTATTGGCCATGGCCACCTCAGATTTGGCCGCCTCGAGCTCTATGGCCAGGCTTTCTTTGCCAGAAATAGCAGAGTTAAGCTCATATTAGATCTCCTCAATCCTCTTGGCCCACACCGAGGTCTTCTCCTCTGCAGCCCGAAGCTGAGCCTCGGCCGACTCCAATTGTGCTTGGACAGCTTCCTTTTTCGAGGCTAAGAGGTCCATATTTTTCTTGAACTCCTCAGCCCCAGCTTGTATCGCATCCACATGTGCCTGGAGTTGCCTGATCTATTCAAGCCTCTGTTGGACCTGCATGATCAAATCATTTGCCAATATGTCCAATTCGTCTTCACTATCGTGAATTGCTTGAATTACCTGCTCAGCCATCTCGGCGTGCTCACTCCGAGCCGCTTCTAACTAGCCTGAAGCTTCTCACTCAAAAGCTTGTAAGTATCTCTCTTCTCAGTGAGCTCCCGAACCTAAACCTCGTGTTGGGTTAACTCCTCCCGGATTCAGAGGAAATCCTCATGGTGCAATACCGAGGCCTACAAGCGTAAAGAAAGGTGTTAGGATTATTTACAACTTCAAATTTAAAATAAGTAATAAAGTGACACTCGAAGTTACCCGATTCAAAGCATATTGGGCCTCATTGAATAGACAGGGTGCTTCCACCGCGTCCATCACGACCTGGTCCTCTTCGGTCACCAAGCAGCTAAGGTAGCTAGCAACCTCCATGGGGACAGAGAAAATTTGGGCATCCTCCGGGACAAAGAAAATTATCAACCGCCTGCGGTCGGGGTAAACACTTGGGGCCGAGAATTGATCCATCAGTTTTAGGCTCGATGAAGACCCACTGGCACCCGATGACGGCACCTTACTTGTCTTCGGCAAGTCACCAAGCTCGATGATATCTTCGGAAGCAGTGGACTCTAATCCATCCAAGAAGTGGTGGATATCAGTCGCCCCCTAAGGACCCTTGTAAGAATGACTTTCTAACATACCGGACTTGCGAATCATAGCGTCTGAAATCTGAGGGGACCGGATAATGTCGATCGCCCCAAGCTCATCTCTCGGGGCACCTTCCTCTACTCGAAAAGTGTCGGCCCCAGTCTCTCTCTCGCCCCCTCCCTAGCTTGGGCCAGAGTGGCCTCACCCCTTTTTGGTTCAGGAGGTTCAGCTAAAACTCCCTCATCGACCTTCATCGGTTCAAAGGGCCCTTGTATCACGACACATGCCTGCACGCGGGCCACCAACTTGGATTTTTCTTCTTCTTCTTCTTATTCATCCCTTAGCTAGTGGATTGAGTCTGAGGATAGAGCCTTAGTGCTTCCATTGGGGTTGCGTGACCTCTTCTTTGGTTTTTTCTTTTCTGAGTTTGGGGAACTAAGAGCCCTTCTTCTCTTCTTTTCATCACCTTGTCTCGGAGCAGGGGACTCGAGAGGTACATCCTCATCATCGGATGGAGACATCATAGAAACATCCTTGGGGAGACCTACAAGAGAAAATAGATAAGAATTCGATATTAAAGGAGGAAATCAAACATTATTACAATGGGAAAGAAAACTTACCATGATTACGGGCCTCCCATCGACCCTTCGATAATTCCATCCAAGCACACTCGGAATATGGTCTCCGTGACACAAGGCCCTCGACCGATTCCTTGAGTTGAGGAACTATATCTGGCATCTGGGTCACAACTGCAACACCAAAAATATCAATAAGAAAAGAGATAAGAGGGTAGACAACAAGATTGAATCTTCAAGGCAAAGTACTACTTACGTTTCATGTTCCATTTCTCGGGAAATGACATCTCCTCGGCAGGGATCATGTCCGAAGTATTTATTTGAACAAATCGGCCCATCCAACCTCGGTCCCGAGCCTCGTCTATACTCGAGAACGGGGCCTTACTGTCCCGGCGGGCAAGCTTGATCAGCCCCCCTCGATAGAGTCGGGACTGTAGAGGCACATAAGGTTATCGAGGGTGAAGGGACACCCCTCAATTTTTCTTACGAAAAATCAAAGGAGAATCACTATTATCCAAAAGGAAATGTGGATTTGGCCAAGAGTCACGTCGTACCTCTTGCAGAAGGTAATGATGATCGGGTCTAAGGGACCCAACGTGAAGGGGAAAATGTAAACACTTAGAAAACCATCCACGTGGGTAGTGATCGGCTCCTCGGGCGAAGGCACTACCACATGCTTGTTGGCCCAGTTACAATTCTTTTTAACCTTAGTGAGGAGATCATTGGTGATTGTGCATATGTACCTCGAGACCGGCTCGCATCGTCCCGGTACCGAGGAAGTCTTTTCAACCTTAAAATAGCCAACGGTCGGGCACCCTGTCGGAACGAACTCCTCGGGGTGAGGTTTCGTCGCAGCCCCTTCGCCGGCAGGTCGTGATAAAGAGGCGGCTTCCTTTTGCGGTACAGTCTTGGATGTTTTCACCATTATAGAACAGAAGAAAAAAGGAAATTGGGAAGGTATGCGGTTTGCTAAAATTTCAAGAAATTTGGGTGCAAGAGTTGCGAAGCAAATGGATTTTTGAAAAACAAGAATATGAGGAGCTTTGAACGTAAAGTTTGAATGAATTAAGGTTAGGGTATTTATAGCTTGCTAATGACGGTTCAGAACCCGCAGTGGCCGACCAGCAACTGACAGTCATTTATTGCCTTGGTAACTAAACTGACGGGATGTTTCGGTATCCATTTGTCGCTTCATAGCCGGGTGTCTCAGTGATCGTTCGTCGCTTACATCATGGCCCATCGAGACGGGATTCGGAAGTTCATACCATTTCTCGTCACCTTCTCTCCGAGAAATGAGGGGACTATCTATATGCGGTCAAAATCGGGTTCGCCCCTTATGTGAATAATCGAGACTAGAATATGATAGGTTAAGGTTCGACCTCGAATTATATCGAACCGAGGTACGAGGTTAAGCTCGAGACCCCGGGACCGAACAAGATCGAGATCATGCGAGATCGAGGGAAATTTGCCGAGCTGAATAATAGAAGGACGAAATATCGGTACACGGTCAAAATAGGGCTAGCCCCTTGTGCGAATAATCGAGACTGAAATATGATAGGTCAAGGTTCGACCTCGAATTGAACTGATGTGCGAGGTCAAGCTCGAGACCCCGAGACCGAACAAGATCAAGATCAAGATCAGGCGAGATTGAGGGAAATTTTCCAAGCCGAATAACAGAAGTACGAAATATTCGCGATCGGTTGTAGATCATGGCAAAAATCTCGGCCCGTATCAAGGATAAGCCGATTAATTAGTAAATCATGAGATTTTTTACCTTATATAAAATTGTATCAAGAGTAGGACTCCCCTACTATATAAAGAAGGTCTAATTATTTGTAAAACACATTACATTACACAACATAAAGCAATATACTGTCACTTTCTAGCTTTTATCATCTTGTTATTTTGTTCATACATCAGTTGAGACACCTCTTGGCTCAAGGGTGATCGAACTCGAGGGTCAAGGTTGTTCGATTCACGTGGTTTGTAATATTCTTCTATCGTCAATTTCAATATCAATTTATTCTCAGAATTTGTACTAAGTTATATCACGTAATCTTAAAATCGCGTACAAATTCAATTGTTATCCGATGTTTAGAGTAAACAAATGATATAAATATTCAGTCCCATAATAGATTAGCAAGAGATTCAGCCAAAATTGGAAATGCGTGAATACGTTGGCTAATATGACTGATATTTCTTTTTACAGGGTCATTGTACAATATGTCCTAAGTCGATGAGCCCAATTGCTATATTGGGCACTAAAGATATTTCCATTCTTTCACCATAGCAAGTCGATTCACTGAATCATTTTGAAATCAGAGCTCTGTCGAAACTCAAAACACGTTCGATAAAGAAGGGGAATTTTGGGGTTTTGTGGACAAAGAGGAGTTCAGTCAAATTCTTCAAGTCCAAGGTAAGTCCACATTAGAAAGATCTCCTAAATTCACTGTAAAAAAAACCCCAATTTATATATTTTTTTTTATATAACTCATTACATTTTCATAATTATCATCATCAAACCTCTGTTCATGGGTATTCTTTGCCTTTAGTTGATTGTATAACCGAAAGTATAGTTGTCGGTGCCGATTACTTGTTATCAGATAAAGTTTATTTCATCTTGTTAATGAAGCTGTGTTAAAATGAGTCTATGGACCTTTTAATTAAAAATAATATATGAATTGATTTGTGCAAATTATGATTAATACCCTAAAGTCCTTCACTTTCTGGCACTGCCTTATACTTATAACGCCGAATGAAATTTCACCAGTTTAATTTTTTGTCCTTTCAGGTTATTGAATTTCCACAAAGTTATCTTTGAGTTCATGAAACAAGGAAAATTGTTTGATTTTTAACGTTATTAGTTCTGAAAAGGAAGTGTTTACAGGCAGAATTAGGAAAAGTGTGAAACTTTGTTAAAAGATGGAGCCTTTGTGGAAGTTAGCTTATTTGCTTGAACCAGCACCCATTGCTCTTATTTTGACTGCCATAACTGTATCATATGGATCTGCATTCCGAGCTCTAAACTATGGCAAAGAGATGGAGAAAAATCGTGATTTATCTGAAGCATCAATCACCTTAGACAGGTCTCAGGCTCTTATGATCCCGATAGTGAGCTCGTGCAGCTTGCTTATGATGTTCTATTTGTTCTCTTCTGTCTCACAAATCCTCACGGCGTTTACTGCAGTTGCCTCGGCATCGTCTCTTTACTTTTGCCTATTCCCTTATATTGCCCAAATCAAGTCTCAGTTCGGTTTAGCTGACCCTTTTGTATCTCGATGTTGTTCCAAGCCGTTTACTAGGATCCAAGGGCTTTTGATGTTGCTATGTGTTGGCACGGTAATAGCTTGGCTTGTCACTGGGCATTGGATACTGAATAATTTGTTGGGCATCTCTCTTTGTATTGCTTTTGTGAGCCATGTTCGCCTTCCTAACATTAAGATATGTGCAATGCTCCTTGTCTGCTTGTTTGTGTATGACATATTTTGGGTTTTCTATTCCGAGAGATTTTTTGGCGCAAACGTCATGGTGTCTGTGGCAACTCAGCAAGCATCCAATCCTGTACACACAGTGGCTAATAGTTTGAGCCTTCCAGGATTGCGGTTGATAACCAAAAAACTAGAGTTGCCTGTCAAGATTGTGTTCCCAAGAAATTTATTGGGTGGGGTAGTGCCTGGAAATGCTGCTACTGACTTCATGATGCTGGGTCTTGGTGACATGGTAAATATGTTTCCTTTTTTGAAATAAGTACAAGTGTTAGTCAATATCTCCCTCTATACTGCTCTTGTTTTGCACCTTATTTTTGTTAGAGGGGGAGGCACAAAATGGAACACTTCAATTCTTCTCAGTGATTGGAGTTGTCCTCATTGATAAAAAGATATTTGCATATTGATGCTTGAAATTCCCGAAATTCGCCAAAAGATCTTTGTTTACAACTAAAGACATCAGTAGTTATGCATAGTTGAACCATATCCAGTTCAGGCACGAAGTTTCATGTTCAGACAGTAATCCGTCTTCATTCACACACTCAACAACATAATATTTAAGTAAAAGGGGAAAGAAGAAAATTGTGTGTAGTTGAACCATGCATTGCAGTTGCCGAAAGTCTAGATGAGTTGGGTGGTGCAATGAACAGCAAGAGTGCAAGTCTCTTTTCAGTATAGAGCTATGGCAGTGTAGTGCTTACTCAGAGGTGTATGGAGAAAGTGGGATGCAATATGATTAGAGCAGTGCTAACTGCTTAGAGCCTTGGGATTTCAGATACTTTTTTGTTGGTTAAGTGAATCTTGTGGGTGTAAACAAGACTAGCAAGAGAAATGATTCACCTGTTTCTGGCAGGGGTTTTAATATTGGCATTGGGGTGGCAAATTTGGACTTATTTTGCTGTGTTGTGTATACCTTCTTCCTCATTGTCACTCTCTTCTCTTAGTTTCTTGGTCATAAGTTAATTTAGCTTCTTGTTGACTTACTTCTTTACTCCTCACTATTTTTTTTTCTTTTCATTTTATTATTTTTTGGGAGAAGGGAGTTCAAATTTACTGCCACCAAGTATGATGTAAATTTAAGATAGTTCCTCAAGATAGTTTTTACTGGTTTTGTTTATGCAACTGCATTCTTTTAAAGGTAGTGTATGCAAATGCAACAAAGTGCATACTTTCTCCTTTCTATACTATATGATACACATTTAGTGTCTACATAGTATAATCGATTAAGTGGGCTTTTATATTACTTTGCTTGTGGCAATTAAAAGTATTTAAAATAGTAGTTTCAAATTTGTGGAAGTTAGATAAAATTGTATTATCATATTAGTGTGTGAAACATATTGGGAGATACCGCAAATAAATATTAGTATGTCATAAATTGGGATAAGATCCTACATTGTGCCGTGCAACTTTCACCACCAAACAACACACTACAGGTTTCTCTAGTAATAATTGTGTTTGTGCAGAGAATATTTATGCTGACAGTGAACCAAAAATGAACAGGCTTAAAATCTCACGACCTCTCTTTTCTTTTTCCCTGATTCCTGGATTTTTGTGCACCTCTGTCAGAGCAAAAACACTAGATGCATTCTTTCCATCTGCCCGGTACCTGTGTTGGTTTGTGATATCAGGTACCCGGTGGAATAGCCGAGGTGCACACAAGTTGAAATTGCTTTCAAAGGTAGTTTCCTGACATTCAATGTTCGGTAGCTAACGGTGAGTGCATATACATGTATATACATTTACGTTATAACGTGTTATGTGATCACATGAAGTTGATCCTACAGATTCTCTTGTCTGTGATTAGTCCTTCTGGATGTGATACTGTCATTACTTTGTTGTTAAACAATTTGACGTGGACTAAGTTTTCATTTGTTATATGTATTTTCAGGCTATTCCCTCTATGCTTTTAGCATTAGTTTTCTGTTTTGACCATAGAAAGAGCAGGGACTCTGGAAGCATCTTGGATATACCACTTCCAAAGGAGGATATGTCATCTCCGAAGGGGTTTAAGTACATATGGTATGCCCTATCAGGATATTCTGTTGGACTGGTTACTGCCTTATCAGCTGGTATTTTGACCCACTCGCCTCAGCCAGCACTTCTATATTTGGTATGTTAGTTTGATCTGCTATTTTTGCATGAAGCAAAACTTTGCCCTCCCATTTACTGGCGCAAGTCTTCTTTACTTTGTGGGTTTTTAAGAGTTGTGAGAATGCACGGGAGAAAAATCTATTATTTAAATATGATACAATGAGCTCTATATATAATACATATTCTACTCCTACTACATATGGGACTAGGACATAATCTACTCCTATTACATATGGGACTATGACATATTCTATTCCTACTACATATAGGACTAGGACTATTACACATAACTATCTAGCACTCACTCTCAAGCCGGTGCATACAAATCATATGTACCGAGCTTGTTACATATGTCACTAATACGAGGACCGGTGAGGGACTTGGTGAAAATATTTGCAAGTTGATCATTCGACATACAAAGCCACTAGACTCCCCATGAAAAACAAAATCAGGTGGTTGTTGATAAACAAAAGTTGGCCAAAAGGTCACTAGGAAATCACTGTCCACGCCGGAAAAAATAAAAGTTGTCAGAATTTGATGTTATTTATATGGGTAAGTTCGGAATCACTAGACGAGTAAGTTGTCCTGAAAAGTTTTGTCAAAAGTGGTCGGAATGGTTCACATGCGCCAAAAAAGTTGTTGTAGCTTGCCAGAACCCTAGTTCTGGGGGCACGCGGAGGCGCGTGACTTTCTGCCGGAGCGATTGACTGGGGGTTGTTGCCTAACTTTTCCGAACAAGATGGTAGTGTTGGTTTTCACACAATACTTACCGATGAGGAGATAACGCAAACCAATCTTGAGTCGTCACCCTGAAAGATGCACGGTGACTGACTTTTCTATTAAGATGGTACTGAAATTTCTGGGGTTTGGTTGCATAAGGGTTTCGGATTTGATGGTGGTACTGGTATATGCACAGTACCGCTGTAGCAGTGATGAACCCTTGGAACAAGAGGAAGTTGCTGGAAAATTGCACGACGATGAGATCTTTCTTCCCGGATGTCGCTGGAATGACGCACAACAATAATTTTCTCACTGAAGCTCTGATACCATGTGAATGCACGGGAGAAAAATCTATTATTTGAATATGATACGATGAGCTCTATATATAATACATATTCTACTCCTACTAAATATGGAACTAGGACATAATCTACTCCTATTACATATGGGACTAGGACATATTCTACTCCTACTACATATAGGAGTAGGACTATTACACATAACTATCTAACAAGAGTAAACAAGACAAATCACGGTTCTGGCTGGTTGTTAGTGTCGGAAACAACATAAAGGTACACCGATTTGGGAAATGAAGGGTCTTTTCCATAGTAGAGGTTTTCTAAAACTCATACTTTTCATAAACATCCTAGAGGTCTCTGATCAAAATAAAAGGACTCCCGACCTGAGGACCTGCACTAATAATTTTTGCACCTCTTAATTCTATCCACCACGGTTCTTGTTATTGAGGTCCCAGGTCTTTTGACACACCTAAAACTTCACTTACTACCTTGTTAATGCAAGTTGTCATTTCCTTTACATGATATCTATTTTAGCTTCAAAGTCTAATGCTTAGGCCTCGGTAATTTTTTGGTAAGTTTGAACTCTATTGGTTATGATTAGGTTTACTCTCAAAATGAAATAGATTCAGAATTAAGGTAATCAATGAGAAATATGAAAATAAGAGCTTCCGTTCGTAAATTTTGTGTTGGAGTTATATAAAAAATTAACTGACAAAGTGTATGTTCATTGAGGTTGTAATTTTTGTAGTTGCAAGAACTTTTTTCTCATGATTGTCTAGCTTTTTTTTTTTTTTTTGTATATGATATGAATTATTAAAGATATTTGTGTGAGACACAATCTACTACTTAATCCATTTCTTTCAAATAACCCACTAGAAACATATCACAATTTCATTTTGTAATACCGTCTTTTTTTAGGATCAATATCAGCAATGTAGTTCATCTAAACTCAATCCAAATTATAGAGTTACGTCACAATCAAACCCATACAAACAAAATGTTGAATTGAATCGTACTAGTCCCTGATGGGGGTGTTACTCTTTTTGTTTATTTAAAAATGTAGGTGGTAGTTAAAGCTAAATCTTAATTAATTTTCTTATTTAAAAAGAAAAAGTTCTTTCACGATCAAGACTGTCTTTATTTTATTTTTTTTTATGAAGTGAATATTATTAACAAAAGGCAACAAGAAGATGCAGATGTTACAAAGAAACAGAAAGTATCAGCCCGAAAATATCAACAAAAGATCTATCATAAGACTAAGGAGCTGATAAATTCCAAAAAGGATTCAGGGTTATAAACAGGGTTAAGATTAACCCAGCTAAAAAGATTAACTAAACATTTGGCTTTAAGAGAATGATTGGCAGTTGAGACCCCATCAAAGCATCTCTGATTCCTTTCAGTCCATATACACCATAAAATGCAAGCAGGTACCATAGCCTAGATCCTTTTGATGGTTTTATCAACTTTCCATGAGCACCAACTCACAAAAGCCTCCCTGACACTACATGGCATAGACCAATGCAGACCAAAAAGAGTTAGGAACATGTTCCACATGTCTGTTGCAACTGAGCAGTGAAGAAACAAATGATTAATTGACTCAGACTTGCAGAGGCACATGTAACACCTATTAGGTAGCTGAAATTTCTCCTGATGAGATTGTCGTGTGTTAAGCAAGAGCCCTTTAGAGTGATCCAGCTAAAACAGATATCTACCGGTCAAGACTGTCTTTATATCTACTCATCTACACGTCTATTCAGATCCTTGGTAAAGATGTATTAGTCTTTTGAGATTTATTGGATCAATGTATACATTCATTAGCTACGTCTAACTAGTTTGATTGGTTGTATGAATTCTTTTTATTTTAAATCAAGAATCGGTTGTATGAATCCTTTATATCCATTACGCTCTATTCAGGTCATATCATTCAGATTCTAAATAATTTGTTTTTCTAGATAATTATGGGTTCTCTAAAAGGAGATTCTATCTCATACTTCTCCCTCCTGATTTAAAAATATATAACCGAACTAAAAGGACTTCTAACGAACACGAAATCTAACGAATCTTTCGGCTAAGCCTTCTTCCTAAGGAATTACTATTGCTTATATGGATCCTATGTTTCCATTATGTCCTGTTTTATCTAATTCTGTATGGATTTTAAGACTGCTGGTTTTTTTGGAGACGACTTCCTTGCATATAATTTCCGGTCTATCTTATCCTCTCTTTTTTGTAATGTCAATTATCATAGTATCGCGCGTATGGGTTGGTGCATATGGAGGTCTACCTAAATGTGCATTTGGATCAACCTAACAATATTGTTCCCATATTTAGGTTTAGTTTCCTCGTTAATCCTATTCATGGAACAGTTGTACTAAGGATGTTGATTGTCTCTTTTCCCCATACTAGTTGTAACAAGATAATCCTTCGGTCCATTCTCCTTACTTCTACAGGTTTATCTGAAGTCCTAGTTATACAATTATTCGCGTTCCTGCTTTTATTTAGTCTCATTATTCCGTAATTTATATCTTGTTGCCACTATGTCAAGCCTTTATCTGTCCTTTTCGTCTCTCATAGACACGTAAAATCAGCTCTCGTCCGCTTTAAGGTATAAACTAATTTGACTTTCCTGTCAATTCTATTTTCTAACTACCTATTCGAACTCCGTTCTCTTGGATAGCTTTTTTTTACCCCTCCATAAGCCAATAAGATGCAGGAATCATTTTCCATTTAGCACCATATTCAGATACTGATCTGTGGGACTATTTGTTTTGCACCACTTAATTGTGTGTGAAAACCTAGCTTATACTCCCTGAAACTCACGTGACACTATAATAGAATCCCTTGCTTATTTGATACTACACCACCACAACAAGAGGACTAGTTATAATATCACTATTTTTACTGTGGTTATCAACCTACCGCAACTCTCCTCCAGTAACTAGGCTTGGATGGGGCATGCTTTGCGAAAATCACGTAGGCAGAATTTTGTTTCCTTTCTTTAGTGGGAACTTCATCAAGGGTTTCTTCCTATACACTAGAGAAGCACTTGAGAATTAGCCAGAAATCGGAAGCGTGCATTCTTTTCCAATACACTGAAACGAGCGTCATAAGTGGCTCTCTCACAGCATTGCAGTGGTGTTCAACCATAGTTAATGTGGGACTTAGGTATGGCTCTTAGAGAGGGCTAGTTAGTCCTTGGATAGCCATGTTAAGACATGAGTGACATTTCAACTCAGCATGAGTAGATTGATCTGCCATGAATACGCTGCACTATTTCATACCCCCTTATAAACATTTGTAGACTATGTTGAGTTCAATGCTGATGAATTACTAGCTAGAGACTACTTGCATAAATCTAGAACTTAATGACAAGTTTTTAGTAGTTTATTTTACAAATCTCTTACTTTTTGAGGATCTCCTCTTATGGTGATTTCAGCACTTCTTTTCCCACCAGCATGATCTGATCTGGTCCGTGCGCTGTTTTCTGTCTGTCTTTAATTGACTAAAACAGGTACCCTCAACTTTGGGGCCCATAATTGTCATTTCGTGGATGAGAAAGGAGCTAGCGGAGCTGTGGGAAGGATCACCGTCAAACTTAAGTGAGAAAACTCATTTCACAGAAGTCTGATCCCTTGCATGAAGTATCAGATGGCGCGGTGAAACCTGTAAAATTAGATAATTCAGCCCCGTCTATTATACATTTACGGCAGTGCTGCCACTTTAAAGTCTTTTGGATATTTACAAGGCTGCCAACTGAGTCTTGAGATAGTGACGAATGTCGGACTTATATTTCGTGTTAATCTTTCTACTAGTGAAGTTATGTTGCGTTTATTCCTCCCCTTCTCCGTCTTTCCTAGGGCAAACTGGTACTGTTTGTGAAGTAAAAGTGGAAGCCATCATTTTTTCGCTTCCTTTTTGGTCCATATGAGTTAACCTGGTACTAGTAGCTTTTAACAGGGAATTAATAGCTTAGTAACCATAGGAGAGTACGTATGGCTCTAATCCTCACTGCTGTAGCCCTGTTTGTAATCATGGTACTACACAGACTGTTGAGTTGGTAGTAATCTTTTGACCTCTAAAAGGTCTTCATCATGAGAGACATATAGCTTCCGAAGTTAATCAAATCATATTGTTATTAAGAAATAAACGACGGAATAGATGATGGCCCCTAATTAAGAAATAGAAAACACCGATAAATTAGTAGCATGTTTGGCCAAGCCTTTTTTTTTTTGCCAAAAGCGTTTTTTTGTCAAAAGTGTTTCTCTTTTCAAAGTTGAGGTGTTTGGCCGAGCTTTTTTAATGCTTGAGTAGAAGCCAAAGCAACTTTTGTGAAGCGGAAAAAAATAGTTTCTGCCTTGAAGCACTTTTGAGAAATATACACTTTAGAAGTACTTTTTAAAAGTTTCGTCAAACACAAATTGCTGCTCAAAAGTTCTTTTCAAATTGATTAGCCAAACACAATCTGATTTTCATTAAAAGTACTTTTTTGAAAAAACACACTTCTCAAAATAAGCAGATTTTAGAAGCTTGGCCAAACATGCTATAAACCTGTTCCTCCATTAGGATAGTTTTAGTAGCATAAGATTTCATTGCGGGACAATTTCATTAACTAAACAAAAAAGGATTAGTTATCTCGTATAGCAAAGGTTTATACCTTATTATTTTAAATAAATACCTTTTTAAAAAATTATATTTCATAGCTACCTTTTGATTTTTTATAATCAAATATCTATTTATGGTCACTTCCTACCCTTAAGCCATAAAATAAGCTTTGTATTATTTTTCTATCACATATTCCTCAAATTTCTCTTATCCCTACCCCATATCTAATCTCCCTGTCTCTCTCTCTCTACTTTCCGATGTCTTCTCCTCCGCCGGATTGATACCGCCGCCCTCAGCCATCATCACTCGTGATCAAATAAAGAAGATAGCATTTCATGACAAATTAATAGGGTAAGATGGAGACAAGTTTTTGCCAATTTAGACTTCAGAAGTCAAATTGGACACGAAAGTCCATAAACGTCATCCAGTGAAGACACAAATGGTAAGTTAAATTATGGATTAGTTACTTCCGTTATTTCGCCGCTAATTACGTGCTAATCGTCGGCAACCGGAGGCAACGGCGAGCGAGGACTGGATACTGATGTTGCTTCAACAAGACGATATTAGGGTTGTTTTTTAACAAAGACGACGGAGTTGGGGGCTGAGCAACTTGAATTTTCTGTTAATATATTTCAATGTATCTCGCTGTATTTCCATGTATTTCATTGTATTCATTGTCCTTTTTTTCATTGTATTTCAATGTATCTCGACGTATTCTATGTATTTCATTGTATTCATTGTGTCTTTTTTTCATTGTATTTCAATGCATCCCGCTGTATTCTATGTATTTCATTGTATTCACTGTCTCGCTATATTCCATGAATGTATTCGTATGTTTTTTGTATTTAATATAATTTATGTATTCAGATGTATTATATAATTTATCTGAAGATTGCTATATTTTTCAGGTGGTTTTCGGTTGAGAATCTTTTTTATAACTGGAAATACAAAACTTGTGTGTTATAATTGAGTTTGTTAAGTTATATTAGGAGACTATTATGTCAATTGATTCACTTTCGTTCTAAAATAGTGTAATCTCATGTTTCACGCCGTGAATACAGTCGAATACAATATTTGTCCAGCTGTAATCTCATGTTTTACGCCATGAATACAGTCGAATACACTCGAATACAAAAATTTGTCTAGCTGTAATCCCCTGTTTCATGCCTAGAAATGTTATTGTATTCATGAATACAGTAGCTTAAATACATGGAATACACTCTAAAAAATCTAAAAATATAACTATAGAAAGTAATATAATAAATGGTAGCTACAACTAGCTAATAACCACTATTATTAACCACTAAACAATAGTAATTTGTGAAAATTTCTCAACAAAAAATATGCGTAGTGTTACCACTTCGTAAAGAGTTCGATGGAGTAACCAAACAATTTGTTCATAATTTGCCAACTTCAAACAGTAATTTGCAGGATTAAGGAGTAAGTTATTTCCCTCCTCCATCTATTTCACTTTTGGATCCTAATATACGGGTAGAAATTTAATATCTACACCTCATCTATCATTAGAATGAAATAAATATTTCACATTCCTTTTCTCCCCTCGAATTTTTTCTATCAAAATGATTACTTATTATTTTATTTTTAAATATCTTGAAATGCTTGATACTATACCATTATCGTTTGGTCGGCTGCATTGACATAGTTAATTTCAGTATAAAACAAGAAATTAGTTATTGCGTAATTAAAACAGTATTTGGTGGAAATATTGAATAATATACCCATTAAGTAATGCAAAAATTTATATATTATTTAAACAAAGTAGAATATGAAATAATAATAAGGTTATTAGTAATACGAATATTAATCTATCTATGTACTATATTAAAAGCACAAACGCCCTTAGCGAAATGTCGTTCGTTTTTTTTGCCCTTTAAAATTTAATTTTACATTAGGCAAAATAGTCATTTAATTATTCTAATATTTATTAAGACTTTAAAATCAACTAAAAATCTTGCATATCAAATAATTACCTTATTTGAACTACTAGGTACGAAATTCTAATATTAAAAATCAAATATTAATTAAAGATTTACCTTATAGAGCTATAAGATAAACATAGTGATTAAGTATATATAAAACCTAACATAGAAACTTCTGATAGCTTATATATGGTTAAATTAGTCTTGTTTATTATAGGTGCTCAGTGATTTTTCTTCTTTTATTTTTGGACTATCATTACCATGAATCCATGACAAAGAATAAGTTGATCAAATATTTTATGTAAAAGACTTTCTGTGGATTAAGTACGTAATAAATAATAGGAACTAATATATATATATATACTGTATTAAAAGCACGAAGGCCCTTGACGAAATGTCATTCACCTTTTTTACCCTCTATAAATAGAGTATACACTAGACAAAATTGCCATTTAACTACTTTCTTAATATTTAGGACTTCAAAATCTCCTAAATTATTTATATTATTTCTTCCTTATTTAAACTCTATAATATACCATATATGTAAAAAGAAATTACTAGCAAAGTCAAAGTAAGAAACTAGCGTGTACTTAGAAGTCAAGACTCCTTTAAGGTTTAGAAGTGTTGTCATTGTTATAGAATTATTGTCTTTGTCTTTAGAATTTTACTATTTTAGTAAACATAAATAATTAAATGAACGGGAAAGAATTCCTTATTCCTTTTTTCTTAAATACAAAATATTACTCTTTTAGTGTAAATATTCTAAAGGTTATTCACTATTCACGATTTTACCGTGAATAACTTAAAATAATTAAAAGGTACGTGTGCATTGAAATTTACTAATAAAATAATAGATTTAATTTTAACTCAAAAATTTCTATACATCGTAAATTAAACCTATAAACCTAATATGACGAGTAAAAAAATATCTATAAATCTGTAAATAAGTTTACAAATAACAAGACTACATTTGAAAATAATATTATTACAGTAATAATAACTATAATGTACCTCAAATTTTTTATTGAATTTTTACATGTTAAAGCACAAAACTCAATCAGATAAGCGAGCATAATTTCCAGGGGAACCAAATTGCAAGAAATTGTCAATTCCAGCCCCCTGAAAGAGGGCTTGTAGTTTTGCATGGATGGTGGTTGCAGTGTCAAAGTTACCTGCAAATCCTATAATTCAATCTCCATTTGAATCACGTATGAGCCCCCCTATACCTGTTTTATGAATTACGGATGATGCAGCCCCATCAGTATTTAATTTATAGTAGTTTGGTTTAAGGGTGTTAAACGGGTGGGTCGGTCAGGGCTGGGTAGGGAAAAAATTAAACCGTTCGGGTTCAGAACCGGACCGGTCACGGGTTGGGGCTTACCGGATTTAACGGGTCTGGGTCCATCCGGGTAAAAATTGAATTGTAAGGGTTACGGGTTAAAGGGGTCGGGCCGGGCCGGGTTAGCGTTAAATTATTTTTTAAATTTTTTTTTTTTTGTATTTGTTATAACTATCGTAAAAATATAAACAAAAAAATAATCTTATAAAAATAGTGTTTGAATAAAGGATGCAAAAATTTTAAAATTCGTATATTTGAATATATCATTAAGAATTTAAATTTTAAGATAATAGAAATGTAGAATACAATGAAGATGGAAAAAAATTGCACTTATAATAATATAATTTGCAAGTTTAAACTTTCAAATTAAAGTTTACATTTAATACTTCAATGGCCAAAAGCCACCTGGTCGTTGCCAACAGTCCTAAACAACTTTAAAAAAATAAAAATACAATAAAAATTTGAAAAACAGCCGTTAAACCGGGCCTGGCCGGTTAACCGTTTCTACAGGAAAAATTGTTGACCGGGTTTGACCGGTCCGAGTAACCGGTAGAAAAAATATAAACGGCCCAACCCATCTTACCCCTAAAAACCCAGCCCACCCGGCCCCCTTTATACCGGGCCAGTCCGGGTCCGGTTTCAACCGGTCTGGGCCAGTCCGAAAACGGGTTGACTGGGCCCGTTTGATACCTTTAGTTTGGTTTAGGGGGTATCCATTTTATAGGTTGCATTATAAGAGTGTATTTTCTTTCCATGTTTGTGGCTAAGTAAGTAAATTTCAGCTCTTGATTGGTGATTAATTTAGTGAATATATAGTTTTGTGTACGATTAAAGTTGTGATTGTTACGAGCATCCAAATGTGCGATAATGTGTATGAAATAAAAGTTTTATTATTGATACGGTAAGGCATGTTAATTCGTTTAGTATTAATAAGTCTTTAACAATTCCGAAGGATGTGAAAATCCACCGATATGGTTGATAACCTCCATTAATCCTAATTCAGTCCACATCTGTTGTATGCTAGGACAGTGTAAAAATATGTGGTTAATAGTTTTTTGGTCCCTCTTACATATTTGGCACTGATCATCTATGATTATACCTATATGGTGCAAGTAGTGCCTTGTAGGTAGCCTATTGTGCATTGTGAGCCATATAAATGTTTTAAGTTTTGATGGTATTGGAATCTTCCAAATCTAATTATATAGTGGTGTGTGTTGTTGTGTTTATGTCATGTTGTAATAACTTTGAATATATTGATTGCACGGTAAATTTTTCTTGGTTTGATAAATCCCAGTATATAGTGTCAAATTTATTAGTGTGGACAGGCACATTGATCCTATTGATATTATTTTTTAAATGGCTTGTAATGTTAAAAGGGATGTCTGCACAGTTCCATTCATTTTGAGCTCTATAGGTAGCTATAGTCCCTGTAGTGTGATTTAAAGGGATAAAACCACGTATTAAAGATTTAATTATGGTGTTTTGAGCAATCCATGCATCGTTCCAAAAATTGATATTAGAATTAGTACCCACTTGTCATTGGATTTCAAGTTGGCATTTTTCCCAGCCTAATATGATATTGTGTCAAGTATTAGAAAACTCTCATGTTGTATGTTTGTACTTATATTTTTGTATAAGAGTGTTAGCCCAAAGTTGATTGCGTGAGTGAAAGAGGCGCCAGGATAGTCCTGCTAACAGAGCATTATTTTTTAATTCAAGTCTCTGTATACCGAAGCCTCCCAAACTTTTTTGTGTAGTTACTTTTTTCCAGTTGACTAAGTGTATTTTCTTTTTTCGTGGAATAGTGCCCCAAAGGAAATTACAGATATATTGCTTCATTTGTTGATAATATTTGTAGGGATTGAAATGTATTGCTTTATATGATTAGGAAAACTAAAAAGGGTAGATTTAATGAAAGTAATTCTACCTGCTAGTGAGTGGAAATTAGTTTTCCATCCTGCAAATCTGGCCTTGAAGTTATTTTAGAGGAATTGGAAGTATGATTTATTTGGTCTCTTTTGAAACATGAGGAAACCTAAGTATTTGCCAAAATGATGGTGTCTCACTATATCTTTTTATATTAAATTACTTATTTTAAGATATTAATTCAACGGTAGTCATTTTTTAGACTTTATGTTGTCAATATTAAATTTTTGGGAGCTATAAAACCAACCTTTTTATTCTCTTTTGTGTTTTGTTTTCAGTATTAGGTCACTAAAATAACAGTAATTTTTAAAAGACAACATATGTCCTTATAAATCACCATAAAGCATTTAAAAACTTATGTAGAACATGATTTCTTCATTTATTGAGCTAACCAAATGGGAACAACATTCAGTATTGTCTAGAATAATTCATTAACTTTTAGTATATAATTTATGTTAGTCAAATACATCTTTTGATAATATTTACGCAATTTTTAAAAAATTATATATTCATTAATATAGGTACCATAAAGCTTGTCTTTTGAAAGATAAGAATGTACTTTTTAAAGTAAGTAATTTAGTATAACAATCTCTTCATTATTAGTGGTCACATAAAAAAAATTATGCATTATAATCTCCCAAAATAGCATTTGAGGGTATAGCCTAATACTCAATTGAGAACCACGAGCTCACAAGTTCAAATGCTAAGCAAAAATGCTTAAAGTAATTATTTCTTGTATATCAAATCTTAAGGGACAAAGGACTCCATGGTATATAAAAAAAATCTCCGCATAATAACCTCTTCAATTATTGTTATTTTGTTACGAATAGAAATGTAATTATAGTGAATGTCTATCTTTTAGAGAGTTTGTTACTTTATGGTTAAGTTTTTTTCCCCCTATAAATATAGGGGTCTTACCCTACTGTAAATCATCCCAAAATTCAATAAGAATTACCTCCCGCTTTTCCTTGAAATATTATTTTTTCCCTTATTGTTTTATTTCACGTTATCAGCACGAGACTCGACCGTCTCAGGAAGCTCTTTGAGAAGACTAATGTATAATTTTTCTCCTCTTCTAATTATGACTGATATTATGAAAAGAAAGTTTGTTGCCCTTGGGCAAGAACTATATGACATGGGTGTTGGATGCTGAAATCCATTTAAATTCAATGGGTCTTGGAGACGCCATTAAAAATAAAAATAAAGCATCTACCCAAGATTGTGCCAATGCCTTGATTTTCTTGCGCCATCACCTTGATGGAGGGTTTAAAATAGAATATCTCACAGTCAAAGATCCACTTGTTTTGTGGAATGACTTAAAGAAAAGATATGACAACTTAAAGTTGGTCACTCTTCCACAAACACGACATGATTGGCTCATCTGAGGCTCCAAGACTTTACGTCTATTTCTGAATACAATTCGGTGATGTTCAGAATTAATTCTAAATTAAAACTTTGTGGAGATAGTATCACTGACTATGATATGATTGAAAAAATATTCACAATGTTTCATGCCTCCAATATGGTCTTGCAACAACAGTACAAAGAGAAAGGTTTCAAGAAGTACTCTGAATTGATTTCTCTTCTCCTTGTGGCTGAACGAAGCAACAACGTGCCTATGAGAAATCACGAAAATCGATCAGCTAGGTCTACACCATTGCCTGAAGTGGATGAGGTGTATTCCCATTATGCTAAGCGTGGAAAAGGTTGTGGCCCTGTTCGTGGATGTGGCCGTAGCCCTAAAAAAAATTTTTATGGTGTTAATTATTCCCCAAAGAAAAATAACCACAAAAAATGGAAAGGGAAAGACGATAAGCCATAAGCAAAGAGTTCAGAAACTGAATGCTATCGTTGCGGTGGAAAAGAGCATTGGGCAAATATTTGTCGTACACCAAAATATTTGGTTGAGCTTTATCAAGCATCTCTAAATAATAAAGGCCCTAAAGCTAATTTTGTCTATGACAATGAATTTGACATCACCCACTAGGATGTGACAGACTTCTTAAAACACCTTGATGGAAAAATAGATCACTTGATCAGTGATGAATCCGTGGTTAAGGATGATTGAGGAGTTTCTTTTTGCCTATTCGTAGTAGTTAGTGAATAAACATTATGTAATCATAGCTCTTTACATGAGTAGTAGTCATTAATATCAATTAATATTATTTATTTATGAAACAGTGTTAGTTCATTTTGATTAAATATAATTCTAATATTTATCTTAAACAATATTCTTAGTTTGCTTAGTTTAAGGATTGTCATATTCTTTATTAAAGTAATAATTGATGTCTTCCATTCTTCAAATGAAATACGAAAGGTAAAACAGAATTTTAAGTTAATTGTTTCTCTTACTTACACGGCAACTCTGAGAAGAATAGTTACTGCATTTAATTTGTACCATAAGTGCAATTTAGAATTCATCTAAGTTGTGTTTCATTTTAGTTTGGTAACCAACGCCTATGATAATTAGGGAGTATCGTTGCTTGGATATTAACTCATTTGGTTAAAATATTTAAATTGTGAAGCATTTACCATCTTCATCAGTCCTTTAGTGCAGCAAGTATTATGAACCACCAGAAGTGAAGATTTAGTGGGGAATGTCTTTTACTTGTAAGGATGAAATAAAAGGGGTTATTTTTGAGTTCTTTTGTGGAGTAAGAAATGGTAACAATTTCAATGTTCAACCCCATGCAGCAAACGAGGGACCCTTTAAAATCTTGAGAAAACCCATGGATTCAATGCATGCACATTTGGTAATTGAGACCCACATTCCACCCCAATATGTTTCTTGATTTGAATGACTGTTATGAAAAATAGTTGTTGGCATTACAACTTAGAGATTGTAACCAACGGCTATGATAATAAATCAATAGAGATTGTTTTACCATATCTATTCATTCAATTTTTTTCCTTGTTAAATGCTAGAATAAATTCACGAGTTTATTTAATAGATAAGAATATACTAATATTTTTTCGTATATTTCTTTTATATGCCAAATCATGGGAAGCAAATATGGATATCTCACAAAGTAAACTTGTATCAAAGTCCAATTGTGAAAATATTTGTTTAATTGATTCATGTACGACACATACAATATTCAATATTCAAAGAGAAAAAATATTTCTCTATTTAAGTATGTGTAGGCAGATGTTGCTACAATTTTTGGTAGTAGTACTCTAACTGAAAGCTCCGGAAGAGCCACTACAACTGTACCTAGGGGAGAGATCATAGATAATGCAATATTCTCCTCCAAGTCCAAGAGGAACTTGTTGAGTTTTAAAAATATCTGCCGAAATGGAAATCATATTGGGACAATAGATGAGAATAATCTTGAATATCTCATTGTTACCAGGAATGTCTCTCGCCAAAAAGGGTTATTGAGAAGTTCTCATCTTTATCTTGTGGCATGTATTGGACAAGAATTAGTGCAATTGAGGCACATTCTATCGTAAACCAAAAGGTTATTTATTCCAATACTTTTGTACTTTGGCATGATCGATTAGGCATCCTGGTTCAATTATGATGAGACGAATTATAGAAAACTCAAATGGGTATCCATTAAAGAATTTAATTTTTTTTTTTTAAATAATGAATATTCTTGCACTTCTTATTATCAAGACAAGTAATTATTAGACAATCACCAACAAAGGTTGGGATTAAGTCCCCTGCGTTTTTTGAATGTATACAAGGAGATATTTGTGGATATATTCACTCACCTAGTGGGTCGTTTAGATATTTTACAGTCTTAATAGACGTATCGTCTAGATGGTCTCATGTGTGCCTATTCTAATCTCGCAACCTCGCGTTTGCTAAATTATTGGCACACATAATTCGGTTAAGGGTGCAATTTCCCAATAAATCAATTGAGTATATTAGACTTAATAATGTTGCTGAGTTTTCATCTCAAGCATTTATTAATTATTGCTTGTCAATTGAGATAAAAGTGGAACATCCTGTAACTCATGTTCACACTCAAAATGGCCTTCCAGAGTCTTTGATTAAACGTCTGCAATTGATAGCGAGACTGTTACCCATAAAAATGAGGTTACCCGCTTCTGTTTTGGGTCATGCCATTTTGCATGCAGCAATGCTAATTCGTCTCAGACCGATAAATTATCATAATATTTCCTGTTGCAATTAGTTTTGGGTCATGAACCTAATATATCCTATTTAAGAATTTTTGGATGTGCAGTATATGTGCCTGTAGCACCGCTATATCACACCAAAATGGGTCCCAAAAGATGGATTTGAATCGCCCTCCATTATTCGTTACCTGAAAACATTAACGGGGGATTTGTTCATTGCTCGATTTGCATATTGTCGATTCGATGAGACACTTTTTCCAAAACTAGGGGAGAAATTGGTGAAGCCAAACGGGAAATTTTGTGAAAAAATCCATCATTTTATCATCATCCACATGCCTCTATTTGTGAAAAAGAGGTGAAAAATATCATTACTTGTAGAAAATAGCAAATGCAGACGCATTTACGGGTCTGAAAAGGATAACAAAATCACATATTCCTGCAGAGAATGTTCCAATTCGTATTAATGTCCTTGTTGGACAATCTTCTAGTGTCAGAGCTAATGAATCAAAAGCACGCCTAAAGTGTGGCAGACCATTGGGTTCTAAGGATCGAAATCCTATAAAAAGAAAAATAAATGCTCAAGATGACACTACGAGAGAGACTCGTGAAGAAATCCACGATTTAACTAATCATGAGATTCATGAGGAAATCAATAAGCCCAAGACTCAAGAAAATAAGGAACTATCAATAAACTCAATTGATATTTAGACAAATTTGAATCGATTGGATATAGTGGTGGATTATGTTTTTGCATATAATGTTGCATCTAGCATTATGCAAGTTAGTGAGGATCTTGAACCTCAATCTGTTGGAGAATGTCAACAAAAATGTGATTGGCCAAAATGACAAGAAGCAATCCGATCCGAGTTGGATTCACTTGAATAATGTGAAGTTTTTTGGACATGCAGTCCACACACCTAGTAGTATTAAGCATGTTGGCTATAACTGGGTCTTTGTACGTAAAAATAATGAGAAAAATGAGGTACAAAGATATAAGGCACGCTAGGATATTCACAAACGCCTGGTGTCGATTATGAAGAGATATATTCACCCATTATGGATGTTATAACGTTTCGTTATCTCATTAGTTTTAATGTCCATGAAAAGCTTGACATGCATTTAATGGATGTGGTTACAACCTACCTTTACGGCTCACTTGATAATGAGATATACATGAAAATTCCCGAGTGATTTAAAATAACCACACAATTCAAAGTCCCAAAAAATATTTTCAATAAAATTACAAAGATCTTTGTATGGTCTAAAGCAATTAGGACGATGTGATATAATCGTCTTAGTGAATATTTATTAAAGGAAGGTTATATAAATGATGTCATTTGTCCATGTGTTTTTATAAAGGGAACAACATCATGATTTGTTATACTTGCCGTATATGTTGATGACATAAATCTTATTGGAACTCCTATAGAACTCCAAAAAACAATTGATTGTTTAAAGAAAGAATTCAAGATGAAAGATCTCTAAAGACAAAATTATGTCTCGGTTTGCAAATTGAACATTTGGCAAACGGAATTTTTGTTCATCAATCTACCTACACAAAAAAGGCATTAAAATAGTTTTACATGGATGGAGCACATTCATTAAGTACTCCGATGGTTGTTCGATCGTTTGATGTGAATAGGATCCATTCCGGCCTCGAGAAAAGAATGAAGAGCAACTTGGTCCTGAAGTACCATATCTTAGTGCAGTTGGTGCACTAATGTATCTTGCTAATACTATAAGACCTGGCATAACTTTTTCAGTCAATGTCTTAGCAAAATATAGATTTGCTCGTACAAGGAGACATTGGAATGGAATCAAACACATATTGCGGTATCTAAAAGAGACTACCGATATGGGCTTATTTTATGGCAATAATTGCAGTCTCGATCTCGTTGGTTATGCCGATCTGGGTATTTATTCGATCCACACAAGGCTCGATCTCAAACAAGTTATGTGTTTACCTCTGGAGGCAGTGTCGTATCTTGGCGATCGACTAAGCAATCAATTGTGTCTACTTTCATGAAGCAAGTCGAGAGGTCTATAATACATCTTATTCGAGACAAATGTGGTTTGAAATGTGACAAACTACCAACGATTTTATATGAAGACAATGCAACATGCATAGCCTAATTGAAGAGAGGATTCATAAAAGGAGATAGGACAAAGCACATTTCACCAAAATTACTTTTCACGATCTTCAAAAGAATGGTGATATTAATGTGCAACAAATTCGTTCAAGTGATAATATGGCTGATTTGTTCACCAAATCTCTATTGACGTCAACCTTCAAGAAACTAGTGTACAAGATTGGGATGCGAAGGCTCAAGGATGTGAATTGATGCTCTCGTGAGGGGAGTTAATTTGCGTTGCACTCTTTTTCCCTTACAAGGTTTTGTCCCACTGAATTTTCCTTGCAAGGTTTTTAACGAGACAACCAAAAAGTGTCTTATTAAACATGTGTACTCTCTTTCCTTTACTATAGTTTTTTCTCCACTGAATTTTATTTTAGTTAAGGTTTTAACGAGACACATTACTTATTGAGTAGACATCGAAGGGAAGTTATGAATATAATTGTAATTAGAGTGAATGCCTATATTTTAGAAAGTTATTTTCCTCTATAAATAAAATTATAAATCATCCAAAAATTTAATAAGAATTAACTCTCTTTTTTCCTTACAATATTATTCTTTTCCTTATTATTTTTTATTTCATATTTGAGATTTTATTTCATCATAGTTCGAAGTTTTAAACCATATCTTATACCCTACACTAAGAAGACAAAAAAGAGGAGGGAAAAAAGAAAAACCTCAGCTCCATCCCCGTCTTCCCCAAATCGGCGAGTCAGTGAGAACGACGGCGGCATGGGAACGTCGGTTCAGGTGACGCCACTGTGTGGTGTGTACAATGAGAACCCTCTCTCTTACCTCATCTCTATCGACGGCTTCAATTTCCTCATCGATTGTGGTTGGAATGACCAATTTGACACTTCTCTTCTTCAGCCCCTTTCCAGGTCAACAAACAATTATATCAATTTTACTCTTTTTTCAGTTCAATTTATATAATTTTCCTACTTCCGGAGCAAAACAAGTGCTTTCTACAGTGTGAACTCTTTTGCTAATTATCGTAATGAAATTTCTTCATCTAGTTATTGTCGTTTCAACTTTTATATATTAATGTACAGGGTGGCTTCAAGTGTGGATGCTGTATTGCTATCACACTCTGATACATTTCATCTCGGTGCATTGCCCTATGCTATGAAACAACTTGGTCTTTCCGCTCCTATTTATGCTACAGAACCAGTGTACAGACTGGGGTTACTAACTATGTATGATCAGTATCTCTCACGGAAGGTGAACCTTTTACTCTAGCGTTATCCTAGCATCATCCAATGCGCTTGTCTATTTTAGTTTATAAGCTTTATAATCAAACATTTCACATGTATATTAAGTGTCTTTCCTTAACATTGATGTCGTGTTTAATTTTTTGTGCTTTCAATGAATTACGTTGAGCTATAGTTTTCAATGTGCTTAATTTTATGTACTCCATAAGGAAGAGGGTTTATCTGAGGCAATACACAAGTTTACTAGCCAGAGTTTGAGGCTTCTGTTTGTATGTTTCAAACGTTCTTCATTAGAAAAGGAAACTCAAACTTGTATTATAGGGATCATTATCTCTATAATCCTTCCGTATTTTGTCGACAAGCTGATTAATTAGGTCTTGGTCTCCTTCATTATTTGCATAGTAAACGACGAATGCAGACTACTGATTCAGTTGCTGTCTACTTGGTAGTTAAGGTGTCGGTGATGCTAACCAACCCTTTCAAATTAGAGAAGAACACTGGAAATAAAGTTGGCAAAATGTGAGTCACCATTATCAGACCCGAATGTACCAACTCGAATGTTACTTAATCTTTCTTCTTCTACTAATAGGGTTCAAAACTTTTTAAAGAAAAATAGAGAGAAATAGAAGTACCTATAGAACAATATTTGGCAACTGCTAAGAATAGTATAGTCCAATATCTGACGGAATCATTTGTGTTTGTTGTTTATGAGTGTGTAATCATATAGAAGTCCGTTGACATTCTCTTCTTGTGCAGCAAGTTTCAGAGTTTGATCTATTCACTTTGGATGACATTGATTCTGCGTTCCAAAACGTGACCAGATTAACCTACTCTCAAAATCATTACATGTCTGGTAGGTTTCTTTTCTTGTTAAGTATGTTACTCCACCTTTTTTGAGTTCACTTCATATCCGTTTCTGGTCTCTTAATATCATGTATAATCTAGTACTTCATATTTTCAAGGAGATAAAGTTGCCCATGACGTTGATGAGTGGTTGTTAAGAGCTAGATTGGTTGCAAGTCCTGACTACAACTGAATTTGAAGAACTTAAATCTCTGAATGACTCCGGAACTGCATTTATATTGTAGGAAAAGGAGAAGGGATTGTTATTGCTCCGCTGGTAGCTGGTCATCTGTTAGGAGGTACTACATGGAGGATAACAAAAGATGGGGAGGATGTCATATACGCTGTTGATTTCAATCACCGTAAAGAAAGGTAAACTTTAAACAGTCTTATTATCCGTCTAAATTGGATTCTACTCAACTTGATCCTAATATTACAATTACTCTTTTCTTCCTTTCAGACATCTGAATGGAACTGTTTTAGAGTCTTTTGTCCGTCCAGCTGTTCTAATAACGGATGCCTTTAATGCCTTAAACAATCAACCCTCTAGGCGCCAAAGGGACCAAGAGTTTCTAGGTAATTGTTGTTCCTTTTTATTGTGAAAAACTTTTTGGATCTCAGAATGGCTTGTCATTCGGACTTCGTAGGTTTAGGCCTTTAGGGGAAGTCACAGATACACACAATACATTTTGTAAATTTTTAGTTATTAACTTGCATATCCAGAGGACTTCTGGATTGTCATTTGGTCTTCCCTTATCCTCATTCAAAAGAAAAAAGAATAGCCACTTTTCGGTTTGAGGAGCTCTTTTGGATCTGAGAAGGGCTTGTCCTTCGTACTTCTTTTGTTTAGGAGAAGTCATAAATACACGCGACACATATAATTTTACAGTTATTAATTTGCATATTTAGAGGACTTTCAAATGGTCGTTTGATCTTCCCTATCCCCATTCAATAGAAAAAAATCGTTGGATCTTCCCTTCCATGCTGCAAGTGATAATTTCTCAGTTCTTATCTATGTGTTTTTCTTTTTCCTGTAGATGCCATAGAGAAAACGGTAAATGTTGGGGGAAATGTATTACTTCCTGTTGATACTGCTGGTAGAGTTTTGGAGCTCATCTTGACGTTGGAACAGGTGCAGGAACGAGAGTGTCTCATCTTTTTGTCTGCAACTTATTAACTAGTTAGTCTCATGGCTGGTTTTGGTGAGAATTGCAGCACTGGACCCAAAAGCAGTTGTCGACTCCCATCTTCTTCCTCTCATATGTAGCATCAAGTACTGTTGACTATGCGAAGAGTTTCCTTGAGTGGATGAGCGATTCAATTGCAAAATCTTTTGAGCACACTCGGGACAATGCTTTTCTATTAAGGTAAGGATGATATACTTCAAATGTTTTCGTTATTGGAGATTTATTAAAAATTGTTGTCAATCTTGGAGAGATGTTTAACTAATGAATCGTTTTGCTTCAATGATGATATTTTGAGGCTATTGAACTGTGGGGGTCGGGTTTAGTTTAAGTTGTCCATTATTTTTGGAGGCTACTGAACCCCAAGGGTAAGATTTCCTTTAAGTTGCCTCTCTAGGAGGTTAGGAGATAACTTGTGACAGCCTGTGCTTTAACAGCCTCAGCTTTCAAGCTAATCATACCTTTGTTATAGGCTAAGATCAACTGAATTTCGTTGGATCACCTTTCTGTCAAATTATAAAGAAAGCCTACATAAGGAACGTTAATGCAAGAGATAAAATGAATCTAGTACCCTCCTAAGTTTTTATTTTGTCCTTTTGTCTCTAGATATTTTTTCAAATATTGCATCTACTTCTCGGGAAACCAGGATGAAGGTTTTGAATCATCCGATAGACGGGGTAATGGCTTGGAAGTTGAATGTATAGTTGTGTCAGATCAACCCTCCTAAGGTTGAAGACGTCCTCTTTCTTTAGTTTCTTATTCTTCTTTTCTTTGTTGGAGTGGCTTTACAAATTTAACAAATCTGGAGAACATATTCCATTTTGGAAGGTGAATGTGGCATCATATTTACCTTTTACTGATTGTCTTGCTGTCACGTATGGAACTATAGCAAATGTTTTTTGTTACTTCAAAAACTAAAGTGGTGATCCTTTGAATATTGCTCAACAAGATGGAAAGTAGTGCAATAAACACAAAGTATTGTTATCACCTTTTTTCTCTCACTTGTATTTGTAATAGTCAGCATGATTAATATTACTTAAATTTTCCTATATTCCAGCAGTTATAAGCTTATTAGAAATCTAATGGACCGCTTACAATATATACAGGAAAATTAAGCTCGTGATTAACAAGAGTGGTCTTGAAGAAGTTCCTGGGCCAAAGGTTCATTTCTCTGCTTCTTTTGGTAAAAGAGGAGTCGTCTTTATGTTTTCTCAGTTGACCTGTATACAATGTATAGGTTGTTATGGCTTCCATGGCCAGTTTAGAAGCTGGATATTCACATGATATCTTCGTTGAATGGGCAGCTGATCCAAAGAATCTTGTTCTGTTCACTGAAAGAGGGCAGGTGTGCTTGTGCTCAAATTAATTAATCCTTTTTCCAAATTTGGATTGTGGCCAGCATTTTTAATGCTAACTTATAGTAAGACATATCGGTTTCTCCCTTTCTGAGGTCCAAGGGATACTCGTCTGTTAGAATATCTCTATTACTTGTAAGATGCATGTATAATTTTGCAGCTCCAGTATCTCTACTTCTTGAGTGAATTTCTTCTTGCCACGTTTTTTTGAATAATAATAATTTATTTCGTTAATGGCATCTCATTTTCATTGTTGGAAATTGGTTTCACTGTTCCTTGCTTTGCGGGAAAGCTGCCAGTTTCACTGATAAACATTTTAACAATATTTATTCAAAATTTCATATTTTGAGGAAATTGATCTTGTTTCTGTTTGTATCTTCAATTACATATGCTTATACTGATGCCTTCAACTTGAATATAGTTTGGCACATTGGCACGCATTCTTCAGTCAAATCCACCTCCTAAAGCTGTTAAAGTTACAATGTCAAGGAGAATTCCCTTGGTTGGTGAGGAGTTAGCCGCTTATGAGGAGGAGCAAAACAGGATAAAAAGGGAAGAAGCTCTCAGAGCTACTCTTGTTAAAGAGGAGGAATCAAGAGCGCTTATTGGGACCGAAGTCATCACTGGTGACCCAATGGTCATTGATGCCAATGTCACACATGCTTCCTCCAATGGTATAGTGCAATCTGCTGATATGTGAATGAAAACACTTTGCATCTGGTACCTGTGCACTTTGACTCATCATATTTGAGAGGATGTTGAACCTTTAAATTGTATGTTTTTTTCTTTGAGATCTGTCAGAATCCCACACCGGCTGGGTATGGGTTCTTTGGTCTCTTCATATGATCTTTTGAGCAATCATCACCTTATAAGCTAGCTTTTAGAGTTGAGTTAGGCCCAAAATCCATTTCTTTATCATGGTATCAAAGCCAGGCGCATCCCAATCCATTGTTTACCTGANTTAAAACAAGTCCCACATCAGGCGGGTATGGGGTCTTTGGTCTCTTCATATTGTCTTGGGCAATCCTCACCCCATAAGCTAGCTTTTGGGGTTGAGTTAAGCCCAAGGTCCTTTTTTTGTTGATAGAATAATAAAATTCATTAAAACAAGTCCCACATCAGGCGGGTATGGGGTCTTTGGTCTCTTCATATTGTCTTGGGCAATCCTCACCCCATAAGCTAGCTTTTGGGGTTGAGTTAAGCCCAAGGTCCTTTTTTTGTTGATAGAATAATAAAATTCATTAAAACAAGTCCCACATCAGGCGGGTATGGGGTCTTTGGTCTCTTCATATTGTCTTGGGCAATCCTCACCCCATAAGCTAGCTTTTGGGGTTGAGTTAAGCCCAAGGTCCTTTTTTTGTTGATAGAATAATAAAATTCATTAAAACAAGTCCCACATCAGGCGGGTATGGGGTCTTTGGTCTCTTCATATTGTCTTGGGCAATCCTCACCCCATAAGCTAACTTTTGGGGTTGAGTTAAGCCCAAGGTCCTTTTTTTGTTGATAGAATAATAAAATTCATTAAAACAAGGGCAAAAATCACCCATATGTAAGAAGTATGCCAAAGAGTAGAAAACCTTCCAAAACACCCAAGTTCCATTTCCTTATCAAGATCCATCTTTGAAACTTTGGAACATTTCTCATCCCCCACAAAAACATGAAGTAGAAAGGCTGAATGCATCATTGGATTCCCATCCCTTATTCTTTTTTATTAGGTGATCCTATCACTAATAGATGTGAACATTACTTTCCACACATATCTTCTCCTTCAGGTCTCTCTCTACAAATTGCTTATCCTAGAGTTCGGTTCTCTCTCCCCCCTCTTTCTGTATACGTCTTCTGAACTCCTGCTGTGTAGTCCTCTTTTCTCCTACTTTATTGGACCTGCTTCTATGCCAGATCTTCACTATTCGTCCGCCTCCTCCTCTATCTGAATGCTCTTCTGAACCTTGACTCTCCCTGCCCCTATCACTTTGCTCTAGAGAACTCCTGATGGTGCATGTGGGTAAACAAAATACTTGTGGCTGATTTCTGCTGGTTTCGGGTATAATTTTCAGATCTGGCACTATATTGCCTTTTGAGATTTACAAAATTTATTTTGATCGTATTTGGGTTAAACCAACGAATTTAAAATGTTGAAGGGATATTCATGAAATTGGTCGTCTGTTGGTGGTCAGATTAGGAAGTTGTTGAGAAGTGTGGGCATAATCACAATAGTGGGCTTTAATAGGCATGCTAAAGAAATAACAGGCACACTGAGCTCTAACTTTTTTTTTTTTGAGAAAGAACTGAGCTCTAACTTTATTTTGAAGAGAATATATATCTACTTTTTGGAAGAAAAGAAAATTGGCAACCCCACTATGAACAAGGATGCGGACAAAATATCTATAGCACCCATGTACAGACTTTCCTTTTTTTTTTTTTGAACTTTTATGTTTAAGTTAAACATAGGTCTTATCATTTTTACAGCTGCTGGTTCATACAGTGGTGCTTTCAAGGATGTCTTGATTGATGGATTTGTTCCACCTTCATCTAGCGTAGCTCCAATGTTCCCTTTCTATGATAACACCTCCGAGTGGGATGACTTTGGTGAAGTCATCAATCCAGATGATTATGTGATCAAAGATGACAATATGGAGCAGTCGTCAATGCATGTGAGTTAAAGTTGGTCAATTGTGCCTTCAGTTGAGCAGTGTCATGGTTATTTTCTTGTTTAGAAGTCAACTTGTATGTTTGGTTGTCCAATGCAGAAAATCTTTCTGGTCTCATCTGAGTCAAGAAGATTGAACTCTGCATCATTTTGCTAATGATTGTTCAAATGTAACCATACATCATCAGAGCATCTGATAGATTTTAGTGGCAGCTCGAGTACTTTCTGAACTAAAGTTTCTCATGTTCCTGAACTTTTATTATATCGTAGCCCATGTAGGGTGCAACAATAATTTCTGTTGGGCTTAAAATCAATTTTGGGGTTAACAGCATCACCTGTGGTCTTAAACATGCCTTTGATTTCTCAAGGGAAGGAATGGCGTTTTGCCTGTGAATCATGTATTGTGCTACTTGGGGTTGGAGTTTGTAGTAAATAGTTTTACTGGTAAACATTATAGCTCTTTGCATACATATGACTTCTGTAAAGCTTGATTCTTTTTAAAAGTTTACAGTTCTTCTGGTAAACAGGAAACAGGTCCTCTCACATTTGGCGAGTTTAAAGTTTTTCCTACTGTTTGACTCACAACAAATGGCTATCTCTGGTGTATCATTTATGTCTTGCGATAAGCAGAAAAATACTAGGAAGAAATGAAAGACAGACACTAGGAACTAGATCTAGCCATTACTTTCTGCGTTGTATAGAAGAATGAAGGTCTCTTCCTTGGTTGAAGTTTACTAGCATTAGCTGATACCTCAAGAATATTAATGAATATGTTATTTATTAGATGGTAAAATTTCATCTCTAGGACATTACTTGTATCCTGCTGTTAACTTTTTTCAACCATCCAATTAGCTACAGTTTTTTGGGCGAATTGTACGTTTCCTGACCTTGTTGGATAATTATTTACTGTCTTTCTAATCTTATTCTAGGTTGATGGAGATCTAAATGGAAACCTTGATGAAGGATCAGCAAATCTAATCCTTGATACAACGCCCTCAAAAGTTGTATCTTCAGAGTTAACAGTAAGTCTCAATTTGCTTCTTGATTTCTTTTAATAATCTAGGTAAAGCTGAATTTACTTGAAACCACTTCAATAAATGATAATTTAGAATCTTAGTTACAATGCAGTGACCAAATAGCCTCTTCAAAGTGAGCAAGTGAAAATAGAATCGGTCAATCCAACTTTTGTATCGTGGTACTATAGGCCTGACATTTTTCTTTTTACTAGTTTCAGGATATGCGAGTTGTGCGTGTACCCTATATAGATGAGAATAATTTTTTGAAAAAAAATAACATTCAAAGCATGTGTTTGAGTCACAAAATAAATATTAAGTAAAAATTCAAGTTCCTGAAATTGATAAATATTGATCAGAAAATTGATACATA
Organism: Nicotiana knightiana; assembly: GCA_005239525.1. Classification (NCBI taxonomy): domain Eukaryota; kingdom Viridiplantae; phylum Streptophyta; class Magnoliopsida; order Solanales; family Solanaceae; genus Nicotiana; species Nicotiana knightiana. Next base: position 17,928 of record ML385224.1, on the reverse strand, counting down.
TTATATTCATTTATTTATGATCTTATGTAAAAATATTTATTTGAGTTACAAATTAAAGTCAAGGTAAATCTTATTATGAGTAATTTGAAATTAGAATATCTTCTGAATATTGCTTTGTTTTGATCCCCATATATAATGTGATTCGTCATTGTTAGAGATATAGGAACCAGTAAAGATTGACAAATTAAGTTATTTAGTTAGGTATTAGTTGTAATTGCAATTCTTTGGAGGTCCTACAAATAAAATAATGTACTGGAATTCTCGAAAAAGGTTTATATAAGTTAAACTTTTATTTGCTTTTAAAGTCCAAAATCTTAGGACTTCTTATACATTAATGATTTAATAAGTAAAATTTTAGTTGATCTCAAAGTCCTAAGTATTAGGAAAGTAACTTAATTTACAATCTTATCCAATTTAAGATCTATTTTTAAAAGGTAAAAAAGGCGAATGATATTTCGCGAAGGTGCTTCGTGCTTTTAATAGAATGTAGATTTATCAAATTAAACCGCTTTAATGTACGCCATCAGAATGCAGAATTCTTAGTAACAATGTAGTGACTGAGTAGTTCTTTCGAAATGAGAAAGTGACAATTATGTAGACTGTAGAGCAATCAAAATATTGTATCATCCTAGTTAAGGCCTGTTATAATTTTTCTCTAATTTCTTTCTTATCAAAGTTTCATGCACTTGCTACTTCCGTCAGTATTGCACTATTCAGAAACTATTTCAGGGCTGTGATATTTTTGAGATGAGAAGCAAAAGATGATGTTATTTTTGGAATATCTTATTGAGCAATTAGTTAGTCCGGTTGCCCCAAATTTTTGGCCTCTATTACTATTTGGATAATCAAAAGTTATCTTTATAACTAAGATTTTAAAATGTTTTTAAATTTTTTATCACGCGCCTATGTATATAGCTTTTTTAATTCTGATCTTGTCCCTCCGAAAATAATGAGAAAGTTGGAAAATCACATAACTCTTGACACAGGATAAAGGTCTCTTCTGTTCCGCTTCTTCTGCTCACCAAATTGAAACTTCATTTCAAAACTTAGAAAAGATTGTGATTGATGGTACTTTTTATGCAGACACATGTAAAGTGTATTGCAAAGAATTTGAGAAACCTATATCCAAATTCACTCTAGATAAGTTGAGATGAGGAGCCTTGGAGCAACGGTAAAGTTGTCTCTGTGTGACTTATAGGTCACGGGTTCGAGCCGTGGAAGCAACCACTAATGCAAGCATTAGGGTAGGCTGTCTATATCACACCCCCTGTGGTGCGGCTCTTTCTCTGACCCTGCGTGAATGCTCCAACCCGCCTGTCCTTTTTACTCTAGATAGGTTGACCCTCATACTCTAACCCTGGCATCCTTTTTGATGATTGGGACGGAGGAAGTATATGATTAGATCCTAGCTGGAAGTAACTTACAGTCCATGCATCTTCAAACTGTCTCTATCTGAATTCACTCTTTCTTTACAAAGTTGGCTCTTAAAAATGTTGCTTCAATTGTTAAACTCCGGAAATGTTGAATGTCACTTAAGTTTTGACATGTGTTCCTGATCTTCTGAAACTATAGTTTTAGTGATCCATGTTTTGTTATTTCACAAATATACAGATACAATCATTAACCTTAGGAAAGGGTAACAAGTTGTAGTGTACTGTCATCTGGAAAGTTGGATGGTTTGCTGCTAACTTTTAGTTCTTTTTTTTCTAATTGCACTTGCTCACCAGCAAACATGCAACATTTTAATATGCTCAGTATTCTGATTAGCATCCTGATAATATGTTTTGCTCCGATTTCTGTCCTCCCCTTTTTTCCTCTTGCAGGTACAAGTCAAGTGTTCCTTATTATACGTGGATTTTGAAGGTCGTTCAGATGGCCGTTCAATCAAATCAATTCTTGCTCATGTGGCGCCCTTAAAGCTTGTACGGACGTCCTTTCTATAACTGATAATGTAGATTTCCTAAAGATAAGAGAATCACATTTTTTCTTTCATGCACTTCTACCATCTTTTCAAAAGTTGCTATTATCAGTAATAACACAATTGTTCTCATGTGTTTTATGACTTGTCTTCCATGTTCTGTGTTTTTTTTTGTGTCTAAATATTCATTTATCACATATATTCACACGCTTCCACAATGTTCTCATTCAAAGAACAACATATATTCCTCATGCATGCACGGAATATATTCTTGGCACAGTTGGATCATAGGCTTTCGTCTACCATAAAGAAATAATCTCCAGTAAAGTGATCTGAAATATTTTGGTCATTTAATGGCTTTTCCTTGAAAAATAATAGGATATAACATCTTTATACCTGTCGGACAAGAGGATGTCTTGCTTTTAGTAAAACTGGAGATTTTTGTTCTTCTGATCTTACTGCTAGTTCTCTGCTGTATAGCTTCATCCTAAGTAGTAAAAAAATTTCTTAGCCAAAAGACTTGTGGAACTCTTAACATATTTGAACAGATGGTTTTGTTGGAAACACTATTAAACTACTGCAGAAGAAAATTATCTTTTTCTCCTTCTACCTCTGCTGCCCCACCCCCAACCTTAAGAGAAAAAAGAGAAGCATTTGTATCCTATGTAATCAGACCGCCGTAGAAAATCCTCATAGTTCTATCATCCCCTTTCTGGTGAATCATCTGACCTTGCTTGCCTTTTCTCTATCTGGCGAGGAAAGTGGAAAGCCAAAAGAAAGAAAACCTGTAGGTCACATATATTAAGCTTTCAGTATATATGACCGAACTATTTTCATTTTACCATAGAAGATGTATTTCACTGATTCTATATCATGTTCTTAAATTTTGTAACTTCATTTCACAAGATGAAAACTGCTAGCTTGATGTCGATTTCTACTTCAGTGCCACTGGTAGCTTTTTTACTTACGGAATCAAAGGATATTTTTTCACCGATTCTGTATTGCAAACAAGTTGAGTCAAAGATTTTGAAAATCTCACATAATATATTTAAATATCCTATGAAGACTTTATTTTAGCTTTTTTCTCTTTTAAAGCTGAAACGTTGACTGATGTCAGTTATCCTTAGTCTGAAACTTACTTGACATGAGGGTTACAGGCTTACAGTTTTGGAACCAATAATAATAGGGTTTGCAGGAGCTAGTTGAACTCATCCCATCCTGCATGTGAAAAAAAAGAATATAGGAAGGAAAAAAGTGATGCATCAAGATTTGAGAAAGGGCCTATTAGTATGGTTCGCAATGTACGTCTAGATTAATGAGTTGTATTCTAAAATATCAATGTCAGTTAGTTTATTTATGTCTTTATTTTTGATAACCGAGAAATCCCCGAGGGTTGGTGGCGCAAGGTTTGAACCTCGATGGATATTGGGCCCACCTCTCTACCCTTCTCCACTTAAATACCAGGCTTTTATCTAGGACAGGGTTCGAACCCGTGATGTGCGTCTAACCTACACATCACGTGCTGCTCTTACCACTAGACCGAAGCTCTTGGGGATCAAGGATCAGTTAGTTTATGTTGTCCACAACTTCTCCTGGATCACAATTTCCTAACTGAAGTTGGTAATTTTGTATTAAAAGTTCAATAGCACAAAAATAGCCATTTGGATTGGATCTTCATGTCTATATCTTTCTGCTTTTGATGCACTTATTGGATGTTCAGTAACTTAACTTTGTGCCCTTTTCCCTCTAAATACTATCCCTGTTCTACTTCTCTTCTTCTTCAATGATCTGAAACCATTAGTTCTTGCAGTTTTGACTGTTTGACATGCTATAATAGCTGTTCTGTCTTATAGGTATTGGTGCATGGATCAGCTGAAGCCACTGAGCATCTGAAGCAACATTGTCTGAAACAAGTTTGTCAGCATGTTTACGCTCCCCAGTTAGAAGAAACAATTGATGTCACTTCAGATTTGTGTGCTTATAAGGTTAGTCTACTTTCTTTATTGTGGTTTATACCTTTGTTGAAAAACACACCAGTATTAAAATCCTGGTTCTATGTTTGTTTCCTTGATAGGTCCAACTCTCTGAGAAGCTAATGAGCAAAGTGCTCTTTAAGAAGGTAAGCTGGATATAGTATGGCTATGACATCAACTAATGACTTTCTTCAGGATCTTTGCCACTTTATGTATTCTAAGAACTGTTTTTACGCATTTATGGAAGCAGGTGAAGTTGGTAAATAAATTATGCACATCCAATTTAAAAAAAGTAACCTATGTATACTTGCTGAAGTTATATCACGGTTCTTTCTCAAAAGTTTTCTGCACTAGCAATTTTGTAGCCATCCTTCTGTTCTGAAATGCTGGGGCTCTGTACCCTCCATACACTAGAAGGGTATAAAGATTTCAAGCGTTTGTGCTAAAAGTTCTGGTATATTTGACTTTCTGCCCCATATGCTATGTGCAGAGACCAATTTTACTTTGATCATACTGTGGTCCGAGTCTTCCTCTCTCCTTGGTTAATTGTGTTTACATTTGTAATAGCTTGGAGACTATGAAATAGCATGGGTTGATGCTGAAGTGGGGAAGACAGAAAATGGCATGATCTCTTTACTTCCTCTCCTGGGACCCGCTCCCCCGCATAAAACAGTTCTCGTCGGAGATATAAAAATGTCCGATTTCAAGCAGTTTCTCGCCAGCAAGGGCGTCCAGGTCCTTTTGTTTTTCTTTTGTCTTCTCTTTTATGTTTATCTTTTCTACTAATTATGTTTTGGCTTTTGCTTAGCAAATTGTTAAGACCAACAAATTTCATTTTCCAGGTAGAATTTGCTGGTGGTGCTTTACGTTGCGGGGAGTATGTGACTATTCGCAAAGTTGGAGATGCTAGTCAAAAGGTGGCAACTTTTGATAATACTTCAAAATCTTTTTCATATTACTAGCAAATCTAAGCCTTTCAGAGCCTTTTCCTTGACTTCCTTTATTGAAACTGAAACTTGTGTTTGGGAAATTTATTGTAGGTTGGAGGTGCTGCTATTCAGCAGATCGTGCTTGAAGGTCCATTATCTGAAGAGTACTATAAAATTCGAGAATACCTATATTCACATTTTTATTCCCTCTAATGTCAAGAGCAGAGTAACTTGTCTTGTATTTGTACCCGGGTTCGGAGGCAGAGGGATGCAAGGGGTTCAATTGAATCCCCTTTGTCGGAAAACTATGTAAATAGTGCAAAAATTGGAATTTTTTCGCTTTATTTATAAGTTTGTTGAATTCCCTTGGCATAAGATTTTTTTCTTTTTAAATCCCCTTGTTTGGATTCCTAGCTCCGCCTTTGTTAATTGTACTTTGTATCCATAATGCAGTTTTGCTTTTTCCTTTTTCCTCCTCTTTTCCTTCTCATGGACGTGGCTGTTTTCCTATTAGTTTGTAAATATCTTCTCTTTGGTTTCGGGAAGTTTCAGTATTTCCTGCAGAGTGCAGACCATTTAGACTGTTGAATTTGCGCCAATGGCAGTTCCGAACGAGAATTAAGAATTTACTCACTGCTTGGCAAATGAAGAATCACGAATCCGGAAGCTACTGACAGAAAAAAGGGAGGACCAATTATAACTTTGCGTACATATCTAATTGAACGTTTTGTTGTCAATTAATTGTCCCCTTTTATCTTTTAAGTCTGGGGAAGCATACATGTTTCTTAAATAGGGTTTTGGTTTAACTTTTCCCGTGCAAGTTGCAACAGAATTTCTATTTAACAAATTGAAGATGACCAAATTAGAAAGGGAGTCTTGGACAACGGCAAAGTTGTTTCCGTGTGTACTGTAGATCAAGGTTCAAGCTGTGGAAATAGTCACTAATGCTTGCATTAGGGTAGGCTGACACCCCTTGAAATGCGATTCTTCCTCGGATCCTGAATACTTTGTGTATCGGGCCGTTCTTCCAAAAATGACCGAATTAATGCTGCTATTTGATGTCGGCGCACTTTACATAAGATGTAAGTATTCGTACGCTGAACAAACGTTAGGTAAGATGGGGCAGCAAATAAATGAGTAAGCCAAATTTGATTAGACAAATAGTAATACTTAATACCCGCAGTTTTATTTGATTTTAGCAAATATACACGGATTATACAAATATTAATTTCAGATATTATAGATCCAAATTAGTTAGCAGGTTCACTTCTTTCTAATGGAAATTACCCAATTTCTGTTACCTTTTATCTTACCCTCCACGCGTCTCTCAATCCATTTTCTTAACTTTTATTTTTGTTAGTATATTCCTTTAACTTTTAACGGTTCTTTTTAGTAGCTTGATATGTTCTATTAAGTTTTAAGAAAATCTTAATCGAAATTGTTAATTTCTTAGGATAAAAGTCCATCCAATCCCATCCAAAACAAGATTAAAATCCATCTTTAACTTAAACTAACTAATATTAATATACAATCCGCTAATTTAATCTTCTGGTCAACCGCCTCAATATTTTACTCATAGTACAATACTAATCTTTTAAGAAAAGAATGAGACATTTCTTATTTGTCGTGTTATGATATATTTTTAAAATCATAAATTAAAAATAAATAAATTACCATAATTTAAGAATTAATAATGAATCTGCAGAAAAAGTGTATCTGTCGTATATCTGGTAACGGGTAATTCAGTTGGTCTTTCGACAGCTTATATAGATAGCTGTATTTCGTAAAATATATACATATAGTAGTATGAAAAAGGAAAAAGGGAAAAGTTCGTCGTATAAGATAAAGCAAAGATAAGATAAAACAAAGAAAAGGTGAAACAAACATATCTCTATTTCATCTTCTACAGTTCTACTTTCTCCATAATACTGACAAGAAAAACCCTAGATTTTCTCACTTCTAAATATCTTAACAACATTTCTACACTTGTGTGTTTTCACTATTTATATATGCAGCGTCAAATTATTTGAACCATTGCTGATAAACCTCAATTCACTATATAAACCCTAATTTATCAATTGGGGTTTTGTTGAAAATTTACGACAAAAATTATGAGTTCTTTGAGTAGTACAACATGGTGTCCTAACTCTTCTCAGCTTCGATTAGCATTCAGCTGCAAAAACAAAAAACATTCAGCAGTTTTTGCAGGAATGCGTGTAGGGAAGATGGATTATCGCGGGGTTCGTTTGGTTTTGATAAGTATGAATAATAGTAATGTGTCAATTGGTGGTCGTGGATTGGAAAAAAGAAGAAGTGCAGGGGTAAATTCGACTTCTTCTTCAGCTGATGGTTTCGCTGGTTGGTCTGGAGCTGATGCTGCTGAAAAATCCACTGACTCGCAGCGAAAGAAGTCCATCAAAGGTATAATGTGCGACGCTAATTAGTTAGAACTGTACTTATTAGTTAGAATTCGGGCTAATCGTGTTGGTACACTTACATTAAGTTCAGCTTTTTTAGTTTGTATTAGATATTTGTATGTCAGTAGAAAATGTAGAAAGAGTGTAAGAGAAGTTATAATATGTTTTTAAGATAAAATATTGAGTGTTGAAATGAAACAAGTTCAAATTAGCGGTATGGATATTGAGAATCCATATAGCTAACCGCAACTTACTTGGAGTTGATGCTTAGTTGCTGTGGCTGTTCGGGATAATCTATCATTTTTTTAAGTGTGCCTGTAAAATTTGATGTAGCAGTCGCTTGATTGAGTTTGGTGGTTTACATGCTTCAAGTTGACTGTTAGGATGATATATTGGCGCATTGGTTCTTAGACATCTGTAATACTCACGTCAAATGAAAGCAGTAATATCCATAAACTAAATTCAGAATCATGATATATAGTGATTTTCAAATGGAATCTGATTAGTGTTCCAGTTACCTGGCAAAGATTGGGATGTAGGTGCTATGACTGCAGAATGCATAAAATGCTTTAAAGCAGCACGTTTTTGTCTTAGTTCTTTTGTGAACTGATAACACTTTTGACGTAGCTTATTTTCAGGGATTTTGGGGGCAGGAGCAGCTGGTATTATCCTTGTGTCTGGCCTTACCTTTGCTGCATTGTCAATAAGCAGGCGGAGTTCAACAAGTGAGTTTAGTACTTTCCACTAACTGTGATGACCAAGTGATTTTTGATTAAAGCTATTGGTGGAATGTTTTTTAAAGTTATGATGACTGGAAAACCTGATTGGACATTCCAATCGCCAGCCAAGTTTGGATCTTGCTTCCATTAATAAAAATATCTTGCATAAAATAAAGCTAAATACATTTGTGAAACATCAGCATGTGTATGAGAAGTAACAATGTGAATAATTTTAAGAAGTCCTCAGTTTGACATCTATGCATTAAGAGGTTTCCTGCACGAAGTATGTGGGACCTGTCGGAGATGAAACCCACTCAAAGTCCCTCTTCGCTTTTGAAAGACCACTTTATTCTGTGACATTTGAGGAGGGTTTAAATGGTTACAAAGAAGCTTAATACTTGAGATATTGCCCAATAATTAATGGAGTCGACTAATCTGTTGAAGTGTATGTATTTGATTATAACATGTGTGTTTGGATGGTCAATTATGCTCTTCATGACTTAAAAACATTTCTTTTCTGGTATTATTGTCTCTTCTGTTGAGCCGAGAGTCTCCCGGAAAAAGCCTCTCTACCCTTTTCGGGGTAGGGGTAAGGTCTGCGTACACTCTACTCTCCCCAGACCCCACTAGTGGGATTTTACTGAGTATGTTGTTGTTGTTGTTGTTGACTTAAAAACATGCACATCCCCTTCAAAGGTGGTATTTTCCTTTGAGAGCTTCTTGCTAGTTAGGTTCATAATTTACAAGTTCGTGCACACAGGAATTAAACAGCAGGTGGAGCCCTTAACAGAACAACAAGAAATGTCAATCAATTCTGACAATCATAATGACACAGTTGCGGGGGAGATAGTTGTAGATGATAATGAAATCAAAAACAATAGCAGTGAAGAGTTCCAGGCAGGTATAAGCAAGGATCCATCTTCATATACCGAAAATGAAAATAGAATTAGTGGGGACACTGATGATGGGCATCCATCAAATGATGATGTCATCATTAATGAGACCCATATGCAGCATGATTTGGATGAGGGAAAAGCTAGTGATGATGCAGTAGTTGCTACTGAAGCCATATCTGAATCCCCTGAAGGAACCTTTGCAACGTCAAGCTATGAAAATGAGGAAGACAGTCTTGCTGCTGGAAAACCAGAACCAACAGCTTTACCAGAATGGAAGAACTTTAATGATGACGAAGTAGCTACTGCATCAGTCCTAAATCCTGATTCAACATATGAAGCTGATAATCAGGTGGGAGTATCTAGTTTGGAAGGATCAGGATATCCCGAGACTTCCTTGGATTCACCTCCTATTGAGCCTTCGAACCTCAACACTGCTGTTAATCTACAGTCAGAAGCACTTCTTGAACCCATGATTACGCACGAAGAGTATGTAGAGACTCAAAGCTCATTTACCACCACCAGTGTTGACTTGAGCAAAATGCTGGAGGTTCCAAGTGATGGGGATAAGTCATCTTTTGAAGTGCATAAGTTAAATAGGGACAAAGTGCCTGATACAACTTCAGTTGCTACAACAGCTTATGACCATCTTGCAAATGATTTTAAGGATATGGATGCGAGCAGATCATCTTTTAACTCAATGGATCCTGGTGATACCTTTACTTCTGCTGGTATTCCTGCTCCATCTGCTATTTCTGCAGCTCTGCAGGCACTTCCAGGAAAGGTTTTGGTTCCTGCTTCCTTTGATCAAGTCCAAGGTCAGGTGCTCGCAGCATTACAAGCTTTGAAGGTATTAGCTAATTACTTCATTGAGTTCAGTCTTTCCTGGAAAGAGTTTTCTGCGTCATGGTATATAATCTTATGCGCTAGTTACTTTACATTGATATTTTAGTTAGATAACTCTATTTCATAAGGAGGTAAATTCTTCTCTTTCTTCATGGTACGTGTTTCTTTGAGAGAAACTGATGAGGGATGTTAGACAAGCGTTATGTAAAACCAGTGCTACATTTTCATAATACGGCATGGGATAAAAAGAAAACGGAGGTGATTTCTTCACATCTGTCTAAGCCTTGGTAGACAGTTGACGGGTACATGTGTTGGTAGGAGGTAGTAGGTATCCAATGGAATAGTCATATCCAATGGAATAGCCTAGGTGCCCTTGGTGGGGACACCATGTTATAAAAAATAAATAAATGAAGTGCAGCCTATTAGATTCAACTTCTACTTGCACTGGCCTTCTAGCCATCAAAAACAGTATTCATGTGCCTCCTTTATCATGTTTTAAGATGAAAATTCGAACACGTGTTAGTGAGAATATTTGATTCGTCCTTTACCCCGAGTTTTGATGTTTGCGATTGGTCCTAAGGGCCCCAGACTAATTTCTCGGAATCTTGGTCATTAAAAAAAAAATTGGTCCAACCTTTTCTAGTTGAATAAACCTATCTATGGTACGTAAGGTCAAGGGGAGAAGTGTTCAATCCTATGCTAGTTTGTAGTTGTGCCAATATGCATTTTGCATCTGGTTTTGAATCCTGAAGTTGTAGGTTATTGAGTCTGATGTTCAACCTGGAGACCTTTGCACTCGGCGTGAATATGCTCGTTGGTTGGTCTCTGCTAGTAGTGCTCTATCGAGGTATATCCATCTCTTATACTTTCCAACATGATCGTTGGTCTTGTTTTATATTTGAAACACTGAAAAGTCAAGTGACATACCTATTGAGGAATCGAGGGTGCTTTTGATTACCACAGAACCACTGTCTCAAAGGTCTACCCTGCTATGTATATTGAGAATGTTACTGATCTTGCCTTCGATGATATTACACCTGATGATCCAGACTTCCCTTCTATACAAGGTAGAGCTTAGGATCACCAATTCTCTCTTTTAAGTTATACTTTGAGTTCAAATACTTAACTGTGAAGCTGCGACTTTGTGAATGTGAATCTTTTTAGGTTTGGCTGAAGCAGGGTTACTTTCCAGCAAGCTCTCAAGACGTGACATGCAGTCATCTTCGGATGATGACCAAAGTCCTGTTTTCTTCTGTCCTGAAAGGTATAATACTTCTCACAAATGCAATGTTGGGCTTTGTTTAGGTGATCACTTTTCAAGTATCAGTAGTTCAACGGTATTTTACTGGTGGAGACTGAGCTGATGAGTGTCTTAAATTTCCATAGCTAGATCCTCTGCTTCTCATATACTAGGTTGATGAATACAAAATTTATCTCCTTATGATTTTTAATGTTAGTATGGGTTTATGGATACTTATATATTTCTTACCTCTTAGATTCATTTAAGTTGCTATGTTACCTTCTCAAAAAAAAAAATTATTCATTTAAGTTGCTGATCAATGTTCTGATGTACTTGCGATGCAACAACAACAACAACCCAGTAAAATCCCACCAGTGGGGTCTGGGGAGGGTAGAGTGTACGCAGTCCTTACCCCTAACCCAATAGTATTATTCCTGATCTAATTACTATTAGCTTCATGGCATGCTAATGTATTTTGAGGCCAACTAACATTTCCTTGTCATTTCCTACTTATGCATTAAAGTTCTGCATTGCAGTCCTTTATCACGTCAGGATCTTGTCAGCTGGAAGATGGCCATAGAGAAAAGACAGCTACCATTAGTTGACCAAAAGGTTGCATGCAAATTGAAGAATGGTGGCTTCTATCTTGTTTATTGCAGATTGCAAGTGACTATCTACTAATTTGCTACAATCTCTTTTCCTTGACAGTCCGTACAGAAAGTCTCTGGGTTCATAGATGTTGACAAGATTCATCCAGATGCATGGCCTGCGCTGGTAGCTGACTTATCATCAGGTGAACAAGGAATAGTAGCCCTTGCATTTGGTGAGTCCTATTAATTGTGATGTGGAATTATGTTATATGAGAAAGGGTAAGATATGCTGCTACTAATCTATCAAAACAGGGTACACAAGACTCTTCCAACCAGATAAACCTGTGACCAAAGCCCAAGCTGCTGTTGCCCTAGCAACTGGTGAAGCTTCTGACATCGTTGGTGAGGAGCTTACACGCATTGAGGCTGAGTTAATGGCTGAAAAAGCTGTTGCTGCCCATAATGCTCTGGTAGCTGAAGTTGAAAAAGATGTGAATTCAAGTTTTGAGAAGGAACTCCTATTTGAAAGGGAAAAGATTGATGCAGTGGAGAAGTTGGCTGAAGAAACGAGGAGAGAGTTGGAGAGTTTGAGAGCTCAACGGGAGGAAGAGAATTCAGCATTAATGAAGGAACGTGCTGCTGTTGATTCAGAGATGGAACTTTTTTCCAGATTAAGGCGCGAGGTAGAGGAGCAGTTACAGACTCTTTTGAGCAACAAATTAGAGATCTCATATGAAAAAGAGAGGATTGACAAGCTTAGGAAAGATTCAGAAATTGAAAACCAAGAGATAGCACGATTGCAGTATGAGCTGGAGGTCGAGAGAAAAGCATTATCCTTGGCTAGGTAAGAGATATATTATCTTGAATTTTCTTCTAGTTGGATCTTAATTACGATGCTGATTCACCACATTCAAATGGCTCATCAAGATGGATATCACCTGCTTGCTAATTAATGTCACTCCCACAGTTCACTTGTCGTGTATTATCACTGGCTGAAGATTAGTTCCATAATGTATTGATATTCAAGTATTCTGGGGAAGCTGTGACAACATTATGTATCATGAGAGTTGGTACTAGTGGTAGTTTGACTCAAGTTTAAGAAAATCATGGCAAGGAGCTAAGAAAATCTATCCCATTTTCTTTCTTTTGATAATTTTGAAGCCTGTTCCCTTGTCTGGCCTTCACTGATTCTTGTTCGAACTCACTAGCTGATATAATTGTCAATAAACAGAGGAGTTACAATATCTCTTGGTCCCAATTTTAAGCTGTCACCTTTTCTGTCCTTGTAATTCCAGTTTTTTTCCCTAAACCTTCTGTCTTGATCCATGGATTGCTTTAGTATCATAAAAAAGTTACATTTTCTAACAAATAGGTTTTATTTTTTTTGAAAAAGGTAACATATTTTGTATATTAAAAAAGACTTCACTAAAATTGTGAAGTCACCCCTAATTACATAAAGGGTGCCCTGACAAAAATAAATAGGCATCCCTTGCCCTTTTTTCTTCTTATGAGGGCTCTAAAACATCTAAAATGGATACATGATCCTAACAAATAGGTTTTATGTGAAACTACCTCCACTCGAGTATCTCATTGTATGTACTATAGGTAACTTTTGTTTCCAGCATCTTTGATGTTGTCACTTGTCAATGATTGTTGGTCTGTTGCTCCACTCACACAGTCACTCCTACTGTAAAATACCTAATGTTAAGCAACTTCATCTATACGTATTGAAACATTTAGCACATCATATTTTATAAATAGTTTCTTACTATTGTTCAAAAACTTCTTTTCTTTCCCCCTTTCTTCGTTGTTTGCATCTACATTGGTTAATTATTTATTTGAATCTTGCAACTAGAACTTGGGCGGAAGATGAGGCTAAAAAAGCTAGAGAGCAAGCAAAAGCCCTGGAAGAGGCTAGAGACCGCTGGCAGAAGCAAGGCATCAAGGTGGTAGTTGACAATGACCTGCAAGAAGAAGCCAATGCTGGAGTTACTTGGGTGAATGCTGGAAATGAGTCTGTTGAGTCGACCGTTGATAGAGCTGAAACATTGGTGGACAAGCTCAAGGAAATGGCTGATACAGTGAGAGGGAAATCAAGAGAGATAATTCATATGATTATTGGAAAAATAATGTTGCTGATCACTACGCTTAAGGAGTGGACACTAAAGGCAGGCAGGCAAACAGTGGAGTTCAAGGATGCTGCCATGTCAAAGATGGGTAGCTCAGTACAAGGAATGCAGCATAGCTCCGCTGAAATTGGCTCAGCTTTCAAAGATGGTGTTAAGCGCTTCGCCGGTGATTGCAGGGAAGGAGTTGAGAAAATCTCGCAGAAATTCAAGACATGAAAAGTGTGTTGTATTGAGCGCTCTTGTATCCTTTTTGCTTTTTTGGACAATAAATTCTCTGATTGGAGCAGTCAATTTTGCCCCATATAAGCTGGTGGGTATTGCCATCGACCAGAAGAGGGGAATAATAAGAGAAAACTCTGAGAGATCTGCATCTTCCATTAGCACGTTGATTATTTTAGCTTCTTAATTGTACTATATACGTGTTTGTACTAATACTGAAATTTTGGCACGTGTGATAGATCAGTTGGCATCGGCTCTCACAAAATATGACTAAAGAAAACATATGACAACTCCCCCCGGCCCCCAGAACCCCCCAACAAACAATTTCCATACACCAAAAAGATAAAAGATTAACTAAGCCAACGCTGCCTTTATATATCTCACTAACTGCTTTAATGTAGAGTGAATGCGACCTCCATCTTTTGTTCGACAGGCACTCACTACAATGATGATAGACCAGCCCACAAGCATCTTCTGCCTCAGCATGCAACATATTAAGAATTTAAGACAAATACTTTTCGAAATTGTCACACTATCACCCTGCTTGTAAAAACACACTAAGACCGTATGATTTTAAAATGTGTTCAGCCTTTATGATTTTTAGTATTAGTCTCATTTTGCTTTTTAAGTTATGGATTAATGTCTACTGTTTTGTTGCAACTTTAGTGGATGTTTACACATAAATTTATGCTTCGCAGTGGATCCTTTTTGCTTTTGAGAGTGATACGTACCACGGTTCCACCCCGACACTAAAACCAGGTATAAGAGTGTCATACCTTTCAAAAACTGAAGGAAAAAGTTCAAATTGTCCTCCTAACAAAGTGTAAAGACGCTTCATATTGTAACAAAAAAGGATAATTTTTCCCAACGCAAGAATGGCTTAATCTTGATGGGGAGGTGGATCAATTCAAAAATTTGATTGAAATACTCTAGTAACAAAGTATCGTACTCACTGGTGAGGACGAGTGGAGATGGAGAGCAAAAAATGATGGTGCGTTTAATTTCCAGTAAAGCCAGACTAGCATAAGCTTTTAGTGAAGTCAAGTTTTCTGCATGATGGTTCGGATTCAAGGTGCATTTCTTTCACTTGGTTGGCAGCAAGAGAGCGAATCGGACAGCAAACAACATGAGGAAGAGAATTACATATATTAGCCTCTTATTCTTAGTTTTTGCTGCACCCATTAAACTCTATAGAAGATTTCCATATTATTGTCTAGATTGTCTCCCTCTCGTATAAAACTTGTTTACGGAATTTTTTTCACATTAATACAATTATTACCAGTCCAAGAAAAATGAATTTACACTTGCATACAATAATGAGCATGACATAAATAAATTAAACAATATAGACCACCATATAAGACGATCTTAAACAAGCCAAACTACTTAACTTTTGAAAACTACAGAAACCATGAAACTTTTAACGCTAAAGGTGACTTATTTGAACCATTAGTTGAACATCCTTGCACTTTTGAGACATTTTATTTAAGCTAGAATTAAACTTACGAAATACAAAAATCTTAGTATGACCGAAAAATCAATCTCCTTTTGGTACGACTAATTTTCAAGAGTAACTTTAGATTGCGTTGCACATTGAATGCATTTCTACACTGGAAGAGACTTTCGGAGAGAAGGGATGAAACTATTTACGAGAATAGTGAGTCCCATGGGCAGAGCAAATAACAAAATTACTAAAATAAGGAGTAATACGCTTTTCCCGAAAATATAAAATGCTAGTAGTAACAAACTAGAAAAGAACAAAAATGTAGACTTGAAAGTTGAGCAAAATGTCATAAATAATCTCGATGAAATTCAAAACCACAGATCTGGTCTTCTTTCTAGAAAAGAGAGATTACATAGCTAAATCAAAAAGATAATGTATAACTAATGAACTCAGTTCTTCAATCGTCAAAATGAGGATACAGGCTTCACTTCTTCTTTTCAGTACCTCCAGTGGCCCTGCACAAGGCAAAGAACAGAGGTGAATATTTGTTAAGGACTTCAGTATTCTACTGAGACAGAGTTAATATGACGACTGACTGCTCTAAATAGCCAATGACCACAGGACATTACCTCATCTTACGGAGAACACTAGACATCTCCTCTCTCTTCTTCTTTGCCCTCTTGTGAGTACCCAACTTCCTCTTGGCTACCTTCAATGCACGCTTGTCCTTTCCAACCTTGAGAAGCTCAGTAATTCTCTTCTCGTATGGTGCAAATCCAGCAACTTCTCTGATGAGGCTCCTGACAAAGTGGACTCTTTTGCTTGTTTTCTGCAATAACACAAACACCGATTGAGCAACAGAGTCCCAGTGTCAACTTGACGAATATGCAATGTAAGCTAAGCATGGTGGGAACCATCCGAAACTGGAGACCTCACTTATGGCTGAATAAATTCATCCTCCCACAACAGTAACTGAAATCTTTCCACTTTTTGTTGGTGCAAAAGAAAAAGAATTAACAGAAAGAGCCTAATTACACAACTAATACAATGTTGCTGTAGACAATGGTTTCTCAGTTGATAACTGAGCAATATTAGCCACTATAAACTCATTTTACTATACAGATGACATACTTAAATGAATAGAAAGATAAACAACTTTAGGCACATTCTAGTAAAATGGCAATTTTTGGTCTGTCCCAGAATGTACTCTTCCTTTAGTCATCATTAATTTTGACTCCCTAGACTCCTTAGAAAATAGATATCAACCATTAGCTCTCAATATTCTCTGCACACACACATTAAGGCCCATTCTAATATTCTGCATAAACAGCATTTTAACTCCATTAACTCCTCGGGGAGCGATTTGAATACAGAAAAAGCTCAAATTTTAGGTTTTGTATGTACACCTTTTATCTGTGATACATGTAAAATCAACAGTCACAAATATAAAAATACAGAGGACAGTCTACTGCACAGGGCACTACACTTGCAGAACGTGTTTATACAGTTACACAGAAGCTGACACTAGTTCAAATTTGTGATTCAAATACAAAACCTAACGCAAAAAAGGGCACTAATTGTTCAAATTTAAAACATTACGAGCCCGATATGGCAAAGATGGATCTAAGGCTAGTTCTATGAGTTCAACAGAACTCCTAGCAATCATCTCGAACTATGTATACATACCCCAACCAAATGAAATGTATATGTATAATAAAATCACATTCATTCAAAAACTTTTAGTTCTTCATTAGTAAGCTCTTACAGATTTGCATAATAGTAATGAACAAGCTATAGGCTCAAATATATGAATGAGAATTACCCCTTTTCTGTCAGAAGGGCGAGGAGCTAACTCCTTCTTCGTCACGACATGGCCTTTGTTCAATCCCACAGCTAAACCTGTATTCGGCGGCGCCATTCCAAAAGCTTACCTTCGATTTGCTCGATCTGAGAGTCTGAGGCGGGTGATAACCTGAAATTAGGGTTTTGGGTGTTTTATATAACACGATCGCGATGATGAGGGTAAAATGGTAGTTTCGACGGCTTCTTGAGGACTTAGGGTTTGGGCCGTTTGGGCTTTCACCTTTATTGTGCTATGTTCGTCACTCCTGCAATACAATTAAAGCCCAATAAGCTGAAGAGCCATTTTCGGGGCATTTTCACTCATGCCCTACATAACATCCACCTTTTAACCTATACCTTATTTTTAAAAATTATTGATTTGGTAGTCAGCTGACAAAAAATCCGCACTAATATGACCATTCTACCCCTGACATAACATATAAAAATCACGCAGCTCCGTCTCTTCTCATATTTGAATCACGTACGTCTCTTCTCACAAAACACTTCACCGATCCTCCGTCTCTTCTCAGATTACCTCTCCCAAAGAAAAACTCAAATTGTAAGTTTTCGAATCTGACTGATGTTCATGATACCTGAGATTTTTTGCTAAAGTTTTGCTGAATTTTTTGCTAAACAATTTGTTTTTTTGGCTAACTTCAGCACTAATAATATGCTAAAGTTAAGTTTTTTCAAAAACTTTGCTGAAGTTTTTCCTCCTTGATACAATAGATTTGTCATGAAAAACATCAGCACAAGATGCTGAAGTTTT